>JAGJTL010000104.1:7353531-7399803 GCA_022063505.1 Calosoma granatense | reverse complement strand
CTTTATTAATATTTATTAAAAGATAAATGTTATATTTTATTCAGTAATTATATGAATATAAGTGGAGTTGGTTTTCTGAACAGATAGAGTAGTTCGACACAATGTTCTGAAAATGTCGATTCCAGAAAATAGCTACTAGATATTAGATTGTCCTCTCTCTCTGTGTGTTCTTACATGTATGTATGTATGAGTGCGGTGGGTAGTAGCGCTATTGCACACGTGTGGAGGAACTACACTACATAGGTACATGTAGTATTTGTATTGATCTCGATGTAAGAGACTACACTCGCTCCGCTCACGTAGTCTTACATGGTACACGTTATATTGCTTTCTAGCCAGCTGCATAAAACTATGCGCTCAGCTTTTTGTTATCGACAAGGCACGACAAAAATTCCACACAGAAGCTTTGGCAAACATGCTTACGGATTTAATATTTCATGATGTGAAGTTAACTTTATCATTAATGTCCTCTCCACTTTTCTCAACTGAACAATTTGCCGGTGTGCCATGCAATATAGAAAGAGTACGATGAAGGATGGAGGGATACTGTTGGAACAATCATCAAATTGTAATCAGAAGGCGCTCTAAATCACTTGGCTGGTGTGTGTGTGCGCGCTCGCGACTTCAGGCAGCTGTTACACAGACGTCTAGATACCCGGTGGTAGTCCTATATACCTCATACCACACCATTTCACTGGCCCCCCACACACAGCTTTACCCCATTCTTGTTATCCATCCTGCCCCCCCCCATACCGCATTCTCCCTTGTGAAGCAGCACCACCACCCCACTCCCACCTCTATGTATGCTAGGTCGAATTCTCAAACCTCCTGGACTACTTCTTCTTTTCGATCTCCCGCCGTCCCTGGCATAATATACCGCCTATTCGTGCTATTATGTTATTATGTTATCCGTCCCCTCTTCTACGACTTTTTGTGTCCAATCCTGCCAAGTGTGATTGATGTCGTCGATAAATAATTGATTGTTATGATGCTTCAATGGTTTTTACTGTCTTCCGAAGCTTCGCACACTCATGTATTGTTATTCATGTCGATTATGTAAGATTTTTTTACTAGTGTATAGTGGAAAATAGGATCGATGTTTAAAGAAAATAAGAAAGCAATAATACTACATATAACATGCTAACATTATTTCTATATTTACTATAACACAATATACATTCTTATGCAAGATTGGAGATGGATTGAACCACGTTGATTCATTAATTCCCTAGTATAATGTCGCTAAATGAATTGAATGATTAAAGTGAAATTATCTATCGGGCATTATTGCTAAAGTTTTGTGAATTGTGCCACTAGTCTCCCGTTCCAGATATATCATGCTCATCTGTCGCCTTTCGTGTTCCAACCATATGTTCTGGCAGGCAAGCAGGCGAGCATGTCGACTGGATTTAGCGGGGGTGGCTTCTATTGTGTTTGTTTTGACCGAAACGTCTCCGCGCGCATCTTACAAAATCACTTCCGGTCGTGCAATCAGAGATCACGATACCTCTACCCTGCCAACCTTATGCTTGATACCCTTTTTATATAGATGAAGCAATATACGAAAAACGTTACGGAAAATACTGAGAAAAATAAAATAGCTAAAGGAAAATAAGACGAAATAGTTTTTTATATATTTATTAACATTATGTGTTAATGTAATGTGTAAACTGTACATTTCTACTATTATACTATGTGTATTGTTGCACATTTTCTTGCGAATATTGTTTCTGTATGTAGTACGTGTGTTACGTGAGTTAGTAAGTACTTAATATATAGTAATCTGTGCCGATGAAACAAAAGTCGGCTTCCTGGAACACATGTTGTTCGCATATTAGTACACAATTCCATTTGAATATTCACGTGTTGTCTGGCGGAATGGGTAATCTCTGGAATCTTGTCAGAATGTTGTAAAATCGCAGCAACTATATGCATAACACGATTAGGCGAGACGGGCGCTGCCTGCCTCTGCCTGTACTAATCCTCGGGATTAGAACTGTCTAATCATACAGTATAATGTGTTAAGTACGCAAGTAATATGGTGTCTGTGTGTGTGTGTGTGTGTGTGCGTGCATGCGTACCATCCAGCTAGTTGTCTACGAGAGGGACTCTCATTTCAACACAATGCCGAATAACTCTCTCTCTCAACTCACGATATGTAATCAGACTAGAGAGCTACTAGCTCCAGCACGTTTACTGCCTGCCTCTCTGTCCTTTTACTCGTCTCATATCACATTGCTTCACATGCGTGCTTATATTCAAGAGACTGAGACCCAGCCAGTGCCAGCCAGCTACCATTGGCCGTCCGTCGGCCCGCGGAACGAAGTTCTTACATCAGTACTCGGGTTAAACGATTTCAGAGGACGCGAGAAGATGCGAAGAGACGGGAGGGGGGGCAGAGTAAGAAGATAAGGGTCCGGTACATCCCTTACGATCACTATATCATTTCAAGGAGTTACCACATCCGCTATTGAGTCACTGTACCGTTACTCGCCACCGTATCTTTTAAACATGCCGTTCACCCGGACTTTTTTCCATCGGACTTCTCCGATATCGGCGACCTCGCAAAGTATCCTGTTTCGTTCACCAAACTCGACTATTAGAAGCAAAAAAAAACCTGAATTTTATTTACAATTATTATACAGATAAAGCTTTTAGATTTTGTATATTTTATTATAAAAGAAATGATGTGACGTCTAACAGAAGAAAAAATATTGTATATTCAAGTTGAAAACTATGTTGTAGAGAAATTGTCATATACGATATATATTTCTAGTACAACATTGTTAGTTTGAAACACCCTTAAAATCATGTTCGTTCATTGATTTCGTAGTTTTCTTCTTGTTCAGATGTCAAATAAAAACGCTGTTCACATTACACATCGCTTGACTACACGAGACTGATGAATGAATACTTGACGATGGCGACGAAGGTCTTGCGCTGTTAAAATTGAACGAGCTGACAGGGTATTGCTGGCGGGATAACATTTTTACGGGTTATAACAACGTCAAACAGTTTTATAGTTTACATGCTTATTCATTACGTCTGCTAGATATGAATGCGTTCGTTTTCTTTTCTAACTGCGGCACGTGCAACGTTTCCTCTTTCAAATTAACGAATATGAATACAGGTTCGGCAACGACATGCTATAGCAGCAGTCACATTACTTTGTGCTACTGTATACTTTTCGCATAACTCTAATGTCAGATCAAAGAATCACACAAACATATATGTATATACGAGTATGCTTCCTCGCATATTTCACTATCTACATGCCATATTGTAATAAAATATATAATAAGAAACATTATCTACATGTATAAACCAATGATACACACTTTGTTCTACTAACTATTTAACGTATGCGAGAATATAATTCAATGAAGGAATGTGTAAGTATATACAAACAATGGATTAGAAACGGATATGTAAATCGGATGTAAGGAAATTAATTAGTGACGGAACAGAGTCGGACATAAAGTGCACTTTAGGTGTTTTATAACACGACCGCTATTATCAAAACGCATTCCGACAATATATTTCTTTTGCCACGCTTATCTCTCGATTTTAATTACACTAACAGGTAAGGAAACAAATGCTTTTCGTACGTTTCACCGCACTAACCTTTCCGGTGGTTCGATACGGTTCCAACCTATAAATCAGCTTCTTCAACAATGCAGATGTGATTAACATTATCACGCTCTTACATCTTCCCGGGAGTCCCGTGTGTTAGACTGGTCGAGAGGGAGTCAGTAAGTGAGAGAGAGTAAAACAGAGAGGCGAGCAAAGACGCGAGTAGCAGCAGTAGCAGCAGTAGTAGTAGTCGAATGGAGTGCACGTCGTGCCCGGAGAGTAAACGGCGCGAAGAAACTGGTCACATATCTTCCCCGTCTAATTTCCGGTGGTCCTGTGACTAACAACAAGGCCCTTTTACATAACTCTGCGTATGGAGCGCGCGTGCTGCGCAAACCGATGTATCCCGCGGCGACTAGACGCTCATGTATCATACATGACCGAATAATCGTGTGCCGCTCACTTCCTCTCGTTCGCATATGTACTCTCTCGTATGCCTCTCTCCCGCCTCTTTTAACCCAGTGTGTTTGTAATGTGTGCATGGTGCTTGTCCTCTCCCACTCGCGTACATAAATCCTCACTTTGTCCCCTGATTGAGATCATGTTCGCTGCTGGTTGGTGACGGTTAGCAGCATGTCGCAGACCCACACACAGACATAGCAAGATCTGTGGTCCGCCAATGAATAATGAACGCACGCCCTTGGTCGACGATATTGTCCGTGTGTGTGTTTGTGTCAGTCTCTCATTATTCCAACATGTACACGTACACACATAATCATATATTGTAGCCAAGGGAATTGTCTCATAATTTATATGATTTAAAACATTTGTTATGTCATTAACTGTGTCATTAATTGTAACGTCAATAATCGGAGCAGTTATTCCGCCCTGGTACATCTATCTACATTGTGTTCTATTTCATGATGATATTACATGCATAAGTGATGCTAGGAACGATTGTAATATGAAAGTGTTTTTGTGTGGGATCCTAGTAGTCGTACCGACATCGCTGATCAGATTGTTTCAAACTAAGCAGATAGAACGGCCGCGTTCAATTCGATGCTTGCATATCTTGCATACAGATTACACATTTAGCGTCTGAGCATCTGCTTTACGGTTTCTGTTTCAATTAAGGGCAGCTTAATCAAAAAAGATCAAAGCCAATGACGTCTGATAGAGAGTAGTAGCGTGAGTTGAACAGACGAACTGGTTGCTGCTGTGTCGAGTCGAGATCGTACTACAACTAATCTGCCTTGTAGATCCGTCTCCGCTCGTGCGGTGTTACGAATCCCACCGTCAAACAGTACTTACGTCAGACTTCCTGAAATCTGAATAGAAAATTAAGACCGAGTACTTTCAAGCTTACATTGACACCTAAAGCTCCGTCCCTTATTTACAATTCCATTGTGCACAGACCGCTGGTACAACTGTAATCGGCTTGCGGTGTGCCGATGCGAGAGCACCTTACCACCCGTCCACCCGCCCACTCACTGGCACTCTACACATTCCAACCCAATTGCACCGTGCCTGTGTTTACTTTCTCCCAACCTACTTCATGTACCTTTCCGCTAGTAGTGCTCGTCCTTGCGGTGACTAGCTGGTTGGACACACTGTCCACCAATATAGTCTAATTGTGTGTACACAGCAGTATTGTCATTCCGTCACCGAACCCATAAACAAATGCATTCATCATTCGAATGTGGTTGACTAGTTGTATCTCGGATTTAGTGCGCGATATCAAGCGAGCTCATTCTCATCAACTCTTTCATTTCAAGTGAACGAGATACTTGTACCCAGGACTTGATGGTATCTTTATGTGTCTGTTTCATCCTGACAAGTACAGCTTACCACAAGCGTTCACCCGTGTATCTCTATATTCACATTTTTATTATCGCCCGCTAAATTCATGGTACATTCACAGCTTTTTAATACGGACAGACATTTTATGACCAGTGCACAGAATCTAATTACATTTTATTCTTCGAATCCTACATATTTGCTTGTCTCATTTGAGAAAGTTAAATACATGAAAATCTGTAGTCCATTAAATATGTACATTTGATTCTTCAGAGAGAGAGGGAATATTGGATACCGAATACGGAATTCGTCGGCAACTTTGTGCTAGTAGTATCTTGAACGTCATTACGAAATCTTTCAGATCTTGTACGTGATGCGAATGTTTATAAACTGAATCCCGGCCTTTCGTTATCTCCGAGCACTAATTAAAAATGTATGAATATCATTATTGTCATGTAAACTGCGAAATGGAGATTTTAAAAATTCAGACGAGGATTACACTGGGCGTGCTCTCAATTGTATGCGGATTTCACAGACTGTGGTTTTTTTTATATCTCACTAGATGACGGAAGCTTTCTTGCCGGTGGACGAGAGAAGACTAGGTAGTAGGAATATATATTCTGTAGGATGGAGCGCCGTGGCGCACAAACATCAACGAACAACGTTCTCGCTAATCTCTGTAGCTAATACTGCGTAATCGCTCGGCCACCATGTTGAATTAATATTCCAGCCTTATACGGAGTCCGTGCCGCGTAGTCTTCCAGAACATAATGGAGTGTATTAAACACCTTGGCTGGCTTTATCAATCGTTACACCGTGTCAAACATGAAATAATATCGACCGGAACCCGTCCGTAGTGCCCTTTATGTAACTCGCCCTCAACATTGGCTTGTTCTGTGGAACTCTACATACGATACGATACCGTACGATACGTACGTATAGAGTATAGACTGAGGGCACACTGCGAGCTGTATAATTTTAATACGCGTGATTATTACATTTGAACACGGAATTGGAATTACGGCATTATTGTTCGACAAGCGGGGACCATGGAATAAATTTCAATAGTGATAAATAGCGTATGTGTTCGACATTAATAATTGCATTTACGTGCAATCAGCGCATTACAGCGGCATTTTGGACACGTCACTTCACTCACTCCGGTCAGTACGCACTGTGACATGTCACTTTCCGTACACCCCGTACACTCTATACAGTTCATTGCGCTTCTATTTTATTGTATTATCTAACCTAATGTATTTATGTATATCCTGTCTAATCTCGTATATGAGATCGTGGAAAAATGAAACAAACAATATATATATAACTGTCTCGTTTCCAACTAGCATAGTAATTTATTTGAATGCATGCAGCGTAAAAGTTTTTCAGAACTGTCGTACACACAAGTAAAACTGCTGCGTGTAATATGTTTGAGTGACTCTGTGTGACGTAAATTTACGAACATTGACGGGTATGCACGCGAGTTTCGATCAGGGAAAAGCGGAAATCATTCCATCGGTGCAGCATTCAAATTTCACAATTTCCGCTTCAAACAGTACCGCGTGAATTTGTTCAAGTGTTTAATGCATTTATTCACCAATTTATTCGTGTAACCTTATTTTGTATTTTGTTACATATTTTCTGTTGGATTCATAATTTACAATTTCGTTCATGACTCTTCATTTCCTGTGTGTAAATGAACGACACCAATGAATCCAAATGAGCAGAGCTTCACGCATTTGATTATTCTGGTTGTGTCCGTTGTCGCGGTCACTTTGTGTCCGTTTCATGGGGCATTAACACTACCGACGATAGCCAAACGCACTGTTGTTTTGTAAAGTTCATACACTTCTATGCACAACACACTAACACACTTGTACATGTTTGTTTGCCACCTTACTTCTCCACCTGAACATCTCATCTCGCACGGTAATTTTACCAAGTTATATTGCATACAAGTAGTTGCTGTGCAATTAAAATTTATCTACAAAGGTATATATGTGGATAACATACACAGTATGATATTTCAGACTATTATGTAAATTACTTTAAATAACTAAAGTAGTCTGGTATGGCAAAGTAGAATTTTTCTAATATTTACAATATAAATGATTTAGATAAGATACGAAATGATCTTTGGGAATATGTTCCAAGACTATGAATATACGAACACTACTGTACCTGTAGATATAGTTTCTAACATATTGCTGATATTGTTGTTGTTCTCTCTCATATATGTATATATGATTAGTGATATTGTTGGGGTATGTAAAGATATTAGTTGTGAACAACATACGTACACATACACATGGTTGTATCGATTTCTCGAGAGTCCCCATAACGGGGAACAGGTATATGACACGCTCGCACAAAATACACCTTTGGGTATAGTGGCGTAGGTATTTTAATATGATTTCGGGACCGACTGCTGCACATTATTGGGAATCTACACAGATGCCACACGCAGTTATTCTTAGCGTTCCTTGTTGCACATTGTACATGGAGAGCGGCATTTCACTCAGACACTCGATCGGTCGTGCTGGTCGTCTCTCGCTCACGGGGAATCAGCCTGTGTTATTGGTTTTCAGATGGTTTGCCATAACGGCCAACTTTTTACTGTTTCGTCCAGGATTCACTGGATTGTCTTCCATGTATCCATGAATGTGGTATGTGACAGTACTAGTACACTTGTATTTCATAGGCCAATTGTAACTATTGTATCAGTTAATCATATGCTCTTTAGAACGGGATTGTATTCTGCATAATGTATGATTTGTTCTCAACCTCTCAATCTTGCCGAAATGAAGAGAAAACAGTTTGTCTAAGAATGAGCCAAGTATTCCTTTAGACATTCTTTATAAATATATTATCATCTCTGTTCTATTATAATTAATATCTTAGCGCGGTATATATTTAACAACCAAACAAAAACTGTGTTAACTAAGTAATAGCATGAACTGGGAAATTACTTTTTATCCTAGTGGGAGTCATGTCATTATTTACTTGTACTTCGACGTCTTACCGAGCGATTTTTATAATTAAAAACTTTTTTGTTCAGATGTTTCGCTATAGATAAATGTAGATAGATGTTTTGTCTCATTGTCGATGTTAAGTATTAACATTTTCCTCATTACTGTGCCTAGATTCAACTTTGAATTCGGTCTGGCTCAGACTCCGTTTGTTATGTTCTCATGAATAATGACAGAGATGTTGAAAAGTTGCTCCCTAGTTTAAAGAAACACGATCTCCTACTGTGAAATTATTCACATTAATAATCTAGATTGTAAGGTTCCCCGTCGGAGATAATTCCGTAAGATATGGCTGACGACGTGACGACGGAATACAATACAGTGTATATTTGTACGTATGTACGGTTGTCAATGACATGAGCAATGACGCGCACGTGCCACAAGTAGTGGACAGTGTTACCATTAGATGCAACATCACCACACACACCAATACACCACCGATACTACTATGCAGATAACTGCTGTCATTATCTCCTGACTGAACAGTGTACCTGCTGCATCCCCATTACCCGACGTGTCACTTTTAATTCATGTCATATAACTCCGCTACGCTGCCGACTGCGTCTCGTTGTACAATCGTACAATTCGAAATGAAAAGCACTCAAGTTTTCGTGGACATAAAAATAACACAAGTTTGAAACCGATGAAATAAGAAGCCCACTTTTATCCGATTAGATACATTTTTCTTCCAGTAAATTTACTCTGATGTTTGATGGCGTGCAAGTTTCTCCATCGCTGGAATTTCTGCCGTTCCTTTCGTGTGTTGCCGATCAATTGTGCCTCGACACTGCGGTCGTGCACATCTATACACACACATACATACATACGTACATGTTGACAGTGTTCAAAGAAAGAAACTTTCACACCCGCATGATTGGTGGAGAATAATTCTAAAACTTTTCTGTTGTATATTTTCAATCTTGTGTTGTATGACCGATTTAAGTTGCGATTGTTCTATCATAGTTGCGGTTCAGGAAGCGGTCAACCATGTGACTTGTTCCATTTGTGGACAATAGACAAGCAAATTGCATGGAAAACGCTGTATACATGAGCAGCTCTCTAGTACAAAGCACAACAATAGCACCTGGTTCCAATGATGGCAAGTATGTGAGTCTATTTCACGTACGACAATGGCGATCCAGTTAAGTAATTACGCCCCGTGTGTTATGATATGTATTTGACGCACTGTTCTGTAGAACTAATAACCATTACAACACAGACTCACGCGGTGTTTGGCTGGTTGCAAGGTGCTCTGTACACTTGCACGCCTGGTTGCAGATAACCATTGCAAAGTCGCTTGTCCCGGAACTAACCATGAATATTGCACGTTACAGTAATTGCGTGTATATCGCGTGACCACAACAGAGACCGATATAGCGGTAGCAGTGAGCGAAAGCGAGACAGCGGCCCTCATGTGAACAGGTGCACGGAATGATGTCAAATCATTTATAGCTAAGCCATTCCCGACGGCGTTTTTTCTAACGTCCTGTTTTGCCTCCTGATAATGATTCTCTAACAGTGCCTGGTGATGTGCGCTTCTGCATTTTTACTGAAGTTCGCTACATTGTTGGTGAGACCCCGGATATTCTGACTGAAATGGAATTCTTCAAATAACGCACTACGAATGAACAGACATAGTGTAGCATGATAGTAAACTGCAATGCATATAATATGTATTCATTGTCATGTTGGAATAGTTAAGTAGATACACAAGGACAGTTATATGACATTTGGAATTGCAGTATGATAATAATTAGTTGTTTTATTGAAAGCATTGTTAGTTAGTTAGCTAGATGATAATTAAACATGCATACCATGTACACAACTTGGTAAATGTACCTATATTCACACATATCTGTACGTACATAGGTGTATATATCATGTACAAGCATATATATATATATATGGACGTGTGAAATTCGAAACATGTGCGCTCTGGTTGTCACTGTTATTAGAAATTTATACACAGACACCACAATACAGCCGTGTGGCTCAAGTGAGAGAAGCACAGCATAGATTTACTGCGAAGTGTTGGGCCAGAGTACGGGAATTGTAACAGTAATACACTCGGTCGGTTATATAGATGCCAAAGCCAACGAGACGCCGTGAAACGCAGATCAACATGTCCTCATTAGGGCGGCATCTACAGCCCCCTAGGGTGACTTCCCAGATTCCTTACGTAAGACGCTGTCACATGCAACCTACCTGTAACATTTGCGCACGCTTATACCTATGTACCTTGTGCTATATGTGTTATAACAGACAATCTCTCATCCCCCACCACCAGTCCCACTACTATTACTGCCATGATTCAACCTTGCCATACTTAGTGTCAGTTATATATTTCATTATCATAATGTTTACTCTACGTACATAACCAAGGTATAGTTTTATATAACTACTCAATCTAATAATTGTTTGGTGTACGTTATTTTACATTCACGTTTAATCCGGCACTGAAATAATTATTTTCTAACTACCCTTTGCACGTGTACCGCCCTTTGTACATTGCGAACTGGGCGCATGCATCGTTGCACGGTCTTCTTTGGTGTGTGAGGTTGTGATTTTTTAATTTTTATGTTTTCAGTTTGTTTCCAAGCGCCTCTCTCGACACCGACACCGTCTCCATATGCCGCTAATGTCGCACTGAGCAAGCTGCTCGTAATTTATATTATTGTGATTCATATTTAATGAACATATGTTTGTTTTTGTACGATTTTTTAAAAAGCTACGTTACCTGTTTGAACGTATATATATATTTTTTAATTCTGTTTCAAAATAGGTATGCATTAATTTTCATTTAGGTTGTGCAACATGTATTTTCTGACATTTTTCGTTTTTTGTAATGTCAAAACCACGAAATTATGAATCGCTGTTAATGCTTGCTGTGTGCATAACGTACATGTAATACTGGTTGCAACTTTTTTATAACTAAATTCTCAATATACAGTTTAAATCAAAACATTTTCCTTGTAAAACGTTAAACTCAAAGCGAAAATTACTTTATTTGTTCAGTATTTTATACTGAAATTGTTTTCAATGTTATAATATTATAACCTGTATTATTCCAATAATTTTAATCAAAATACAGTTATTTTGTAGACAGTAAATTTTTGCATTTCAAATTATCTTTATTAGTTTGGAATTGGTATTTACATCTGCAAATTCAGAATAGCTACCCACCGCTGTTTGCTAGGCATTAATAACACAACACAGTACACAAAAACATATGCAACCACACTCACAAATACCTGTCACACATGCCTGTGTACCAGTATGTATGTACGTACACGGGGAACATGTATATTGGTGCGAATAAGCCGGAAAAATGAGTTTAAATTATACGAGAGATGAAACATGTGCTCACCTGTCCCATATTTGATTACGTACGGGAGTAATCAGTCCGGTTGGAAATAATTTTACCGAGGTGTGAATGTTCACGCACGTGAAATGCTTAAACAGTGTCGTAGTACATGTAGTTTTTTTCAAAAACATACACCTTCTATACTTGCTCAAATAAAACGTAAGTTTTTTTCTTTAATTTACACACAAGAAATACGTTAAATCAATTGCTAATCTAGTTAGGATAATTTCACATGTTCTTTATATTTCAACTTCCTTTATTAACGGACGGCACTGATTGAAAAACTGGAAATGTCCATGACATATGATACGTGCGGCTATGTACCAGTGTGTACATGTGTTGTACTGTGTGGTATGAGTGTGAAGGGGTGAGTTACGTAGCCGGCTGATTAGACTGTGAGGAGGTCGGGGTGTGTGTGTGCCTCACAAAACTAATCTTTGCCGTCTAGTCTGTACTGTTTGCATTGCATATATACTGTTTTGATTTATTTCCGGACCTTAATTACTTGTTTATTGGAGTTTCCATGTGAATATACACATACAACCCCCTGTATATGCATATGTTATACATATGTTTTGTGTATTGCCACTGTTTTTAATTTTTGTTTCACGGATGCTATTTAATTTGCATTTTATTACAGTGACTAAGTATGTTGACACGACAATAGTGATTTATTTTATTTGTTTTAAATCTACGTATGTGTGTATGTATTATTTATGTGTTATATTATTCATAGTTGTGAATTACACTATTATAAAGTTAATCCACTTAGCATAAACATATGGAACCATGCAGCAGGAATGGTAGATACATTTTTAACCTGAAACTGTCACATCAACGACGTCATTTCACAAGTTCATTTGCGCATAAATTCGCTCGCATTTCAGGTCAGGGAGCAATGCAATGCCAGGTAACGTATGCATACTGTATTATCACATATGTGTTCGTCACAAATTGTCGCTTCATTAATAAAATTCATGACGCATCACGTGTGACAGTGGCGTGCAGCTCTCATATTGGTGGAAACGTGGTTAAGTACATTCCGTTCTGCTCTACAGTTAATAGACGTTTACTACTATTACTACTACTACAACATACATACAAGTGACACGCGTTCATAGCGCGTTTCCGCAGTCGCATTCAGTAATAGCGTATGTACGTTGTAACGCGCATTGCTCGCTTCTCTACTTCGCCGGCTAATCCCGTTTGTTCACCAACTTGCATAGTTTATAAGACGTACAAACCTGACTCCATGAAACGTGGAACTAACCACGTCGTTACCACTTTCTGTGCATTCGCCTACTCCGTGACTTACTCGCTATAGAAACGTCAGAAAACGGCAATTTTCAACACGTACTATTCATTATTATTATTTTCATAATTTAGTATGAGTTTGCATAGCAGTAAAGTGGTATAGTTTCACGCTTTGTCTTGCGTGTTTTGAAATATTATCCAAGATACATTCTTTAGTTGCGCAATTAAATTCTGAACAAAAAATAACTTAATAATTATGGCCGAAAGTAATTTATTTTATTCAAAATATATCCCTTCGATACAGTAATTGTCATTTGAGCATTGGAACGACTTTTGGACACTCTGTTTTGGAATGGCTAACAAAGAGCATGTCACACGACGCTTGGGATGTCTTCTGTTCAATGGCAATTTCACTTTCGGATACAGAAAATAGTCACACGGAGAAAACTTAATAGAAAAGGTGCGTATGTTCTGAACAAAAATCCTTGTACAATAGTTGCTTTCAAGAGGCAGCAAGAACAGACTACCAGATTCGCTCAAATCTTAACTAAAATTTTGTAAATCCATTTTTATCGAATTTTTCGCTGCAAAAATGGTCTGTTTAGCCCATCAAATCTTTTAAACAGTGCAAACTAATGTAAAATATGTGTCCCGGATATACATTGATCCCCATACATATTGGCGTCGCATGCAGTTTCATCAATTTTTAAACCGAATTTAATGATTGCTGTGACAACAGTATCGAAAATTCTAACACTTTTTGCCTCACAATGTTTAACAGTTTAAAGATTAAATATTAAGACTTCAGAAAATCAAGAATATAATTTAATTTTTATATATAANNNNTAATAACTGTTTTATATTTTCTACTTCAGGTACTATACACAATTTGATTTTGTATGTTAAACTCTATAATAAACCTCGTTAATTAGTTTTTTTCGTCAGATAAAGAAATTTATTAGACATACATATTATTTTTTCTTTCTGTAAAGTATAGTATATAATAAATGCATAAGACGTTATTTGTTAAATTTGGTAATAGTTCATAAAACCAATCAAAGTTCGGAAGTTTGGAGCAAGTGTAATTTGTTTTTGCAAGTAACACAATGATGTCTTTAGGGATAAATTACTGGTGGTGGAATGTGGTTTTACAAGTGACATTGTCTCTGGGAAGCAGTATAGCAAGTAGATTTATATAAGACAGCAAGATTTACTGCTTATGAGTACGTTGTGTGATCGCTTTACTGAGCGTCACAATGGATGTGTAATTCCAAACGGCAGACCATCGCTGTGGTATTAGTGCGCGCAAAATACTACTATATTAAAGTTACACAAACACTAGTTTCATTACATATCGGATTTACAGTTCGGTCATTCACTGTTTTATATTCATGATATATATATACCTACAGAAAACCCTACGATGGTTCTTCTCTAATATGATTGATAAATTGCGGCAATCATTATTATTTTTAAAACCCGATTCACACAAATCCTATTCGGTCAATTTTTCAGAACGAGTTTTTTTTTTTAATTAAACGTTTCTATTCCGGTTCAGTGAACATTAAAAAAGCATTGGTTTATTCCGATTTTAGTTCCGGTGACGGTCCGAGTCGAGACTCTAATATCCTGTTATGTCCTATAATTAATTAATTATGTTTTGTTACATGTATTACCAATTAAATTGACACTTGTTTAGGACAGAATTATTACTGACTATTAATTAATCATTACAAAATTATTCGCCGGTTTGATCAAACGTTGAAACGTTTAGTTAATTTAGATTCAATTAAACTGCCTAATTTGCTTCGGAAAATATTGTTGTTGCCGTGGGTTACACAGCGGGCAGGTTCCCACCAAATGCTTAAATTAATAACATGCTGTTTAAATGATGAATCGGTGGGATAACTGAGCAGTTAGTATTCCGACGGTGGTAAGACTGAATGTTAGGCGAATTCTGCATTGCATGCGAACAGCAATTAGCGACCGACGTTCCTCAGTCTGTCTGCCTGCCTGCCGGTCTGCGTATATAGTCTAGTCGTCTCTAGTTGTGTAGGTTAGCCAGCTAGTTAGATAACTGTAGCTACTCCTCCACTACACACATACATACGTATACGGATACAGGACGTTACTACTGGAATAGCTTAGTAGTATCCATGCAAGCAAGCACACACGCACCAGGTGACAGCCAGCCATATTTCACCCTATGAATAACAGATTATCACTGATAATGAGGGGATATTTTGAATAAACCAGCTTGAAATGAATGTACCAGGTGAGTAAATGTAAATTGGTACTGCTTTAGCAACGGGCGCGCCTGATTAACGTAAGCTTTTACATCAAATTTAATCTGTCCCGTAATTATGCTCGCTATTTACTACCAGATCATTATTCATATTCGATGAAAATTGGTAGATAGTGTACAATAAAAGTGTTTAATGTCAACTACAGATTAAATAACAGTATCTCATTCTTCAGTGTTTCTAGGACAAAATCGTATAAAGGATAGTGAAAAATTATATACTGCTAAATAATTATAGGGTACTTGTATGTAAGACTGATAAACAAGTAATTTTCTATGAAATTTTACTTGCAAATGTTGAAGTGAGTGTGAAGGAAGCTTGTTATACCTATATGTTTCCAGTTTTGAAAAACGTACATTTATTTCTGTCTAGTTTAGAACTGAAAATATCCTACTGTAATATGAACTATATAAATTATCTTCTTTTGTACATGATTTATTAAAGAAATATTTAAATTTCTCAAGTAATTTGATCGCAGAGTAAAATTAATGTAAAACAGTTCAAATCAGTTGCGTTATTCTAATGGTAAATAAAAAAGAAAACAATGTTGCTTATTGGAATGAGAAGAACATGTTGATAATCGTCCCGATTTAGCAAACAAAATATTCATTTACATTCAACTGAATTCATCTCTTTACGATGAATAATTCTAAATCTAGGCACAGATTTTTTTGTGTATAGAGAGCGGAAAACTATTCATAAATAAAAACAAACGGTACGAAAATGTGCAGTGCAACGTTTGCTCTGGGCTACTATTGGATAAATCACTGTGCGTTCTGCTGTCCGTGTCATCGAATTGCAATATTTTTTAATTTTATTTCACGTGTTGCGTCAGCGTTCGGTCGAACTGGCGATAAAAAGCTACGGGCAGGAGACCTGAGTTCGAGCTCGGTGCGATTGTGGGAACTTGTCCATATTCCAAATGGACGCGTGAATGTGTTTATCTGCGCCTAGCAGAGCCGGCCCGGTTATCGCTGCCAGCAACATCCGTGTTTCATTAATTCCCAGACAACGAGCAGGTACATTAAATCATAGCACAGGCTTGCAGCTTGATTAGTTCCGTAACAATGAACGCACGGCGTGGCGAACAGTCTACAGCTATACTACACTACACTACATTCGCCTGGCGCGCGTGCACAAACCTGTCCTACTGTTATCCTGTCGGGCTATGTTGCAACTACTCTCTACTGCATCAAAACTATACAAGCAATGTAAACATCTCTCTAGCTTGTACGAAGACAGTAATTCTCAACACTCCACTAGAACACGGACGCTCTCTACATGTAACTTTAAACAACTTTATACACTAACATTTATTTATAATTCTAAAATATGTATGTAACACATACGTTACAAATCACGTTCTTAGCAAGAATACAAGTATATTAAGCTT
Organism: Calosoma granatense; assembly: GCA_022063505.1. Taxonomy (NCBI): domain Eukaryota; kingdom Metazoa; phylum Arthropoda; class Insecta; order Coleoptera; family Carabidae; genus Calosoma; species Calosoma granatense. The sequence goes on along the minus strand of JAGJTL010000104.1, from coordinate 7,383,090 downwards.
ACTCGGGCAAATGAAATCCTAAATATTTGTTTATGTATAACACCAACATTAGTATGTACATATAGTTACAAAATATATGTACAAAGGGATAGATTTCATTATTCACGAGTGAGAATTAGGTACTAATTAAACTGATAATGAAAATATATTCGTAGAATAGTATAATCGTTGTTTGATTTCGTCATACTTCTTCAGCATGAATTAAAAGTACAGTAATTTGTAAGAATTAGTTAGAAAATATACTGTCACTGTTGGATTTTCAAAGTCTCTGTGGATTTGTGAAACATTTCCGTGGACGTTCGTCGTGCTGCCACTGGTGCTGCTGCTGCTGCTGCTGCTGTTGTTGTCGTCATGAACGATAGGTAGCTGCGCGGTTTTCATAATAAACACACAGTTCCTTTGTTGTTTTAATATCACGCTCTGATGGGACAATAGAAAACAATGACTGCAGAGAACTTTAAATGATTTCGGCCAAAGAGTGACGCGCGTACATACCGCTCGCTCTCGTCAACGCTCAGGCTTTTTACGTTCCTGTTCATTTGTCGGCAAGTAAGCAAGCGATGCCTTGCTTCGAGGACGAGGACGAGGACAATAATGTTACCGTATACGAGAGAGAGAAAGAGAGAAATAGAGATGCCACGCGAAACAAGGAACTGTTTATTATGAAATGGCTGGGTATCGTTGAAGAAGCAGCCACGTGGCGCCCAGCTACGAGTTGGTATTTGTAGGAACCTGACTTTCCCGTGGAAAATGCTGCCCGAGAGAAATATTAAATGTTGTGTAGTGTTTGCCGCAAAGGGCTAAATGGACGCCCGTGTATGCTTGGATTGTTTTCGGCTCAATCCTTTTTAAACTTATTTTATCGTTTTGTTCTTCCTCTATTCCGTAATTCGTAAATGTACTTGTATGAATAGAAGACAAATATCATATTGTTTTCGTAGCTTAAGAAACGGATTCTTGTACAAAAATATACTACTGACATATAGTAAAGCGGGGAGATAATCTAAATCAACAAACGTGAACGAAAAGAAAAACAACGAGAACGTGGATATCTGTAAAACGTAGTAAGCTGAGCAACAAGTAGAATTAGAATAGATATGAATCCCATTGTATTATACACATTGTATTATACACATTATTATTACGTAATGAAAATTCATTAAAACGAATATAATGTAATATATTTAAATTCAAAATATAAGAAATATAATCTAGGTTATATCATATATTGAATTTAGAAGTTGTTGACGATTGTGTTTGAGATGAAAATATGAAAGATGCGTGAGGCCGAGCCTGGTGAAATGTTGTTCGTGTCTGATGCTTTGCCGCATGGATAGTCTGGCACACGCTCTGCCACTCACAGTGCTGTCGTTCCTGTTGTCGTTGTCATCGTCTCCGTCGCTTTGCCGCTGTTGTCGTGTGTCGCGGACCATTGTACTCCGCTTCTAATGAAAAGACCAACAAGAGTACCAGGAATCAACTCGCAACTGGCAACCAGAACGGCAACCAACGGTGACACAACCGATTCTGGATTGAACCGACACTTCTTCATCACAACTTTTTTAATTTCACTCTCCTCTCTCTTGCTGGATTCTGATTTGCTCTACGTATTAGTTCTCTATTTGACATGTGGATATCTCTGCGATTGTTTTCCGACTTTATGCTTTAAAATTAGTTTCATAAACTTTTACACACATACCAACAACAACTTGTGATTCTCGCCGTGTTTCACCAATAAAAAAAACGAACGAATTTCTCACGAGAAATACATGAAGATATATAATGTTTTATAATATATAGATAATGCTTTTGAATAACTAGTTTCCTGAAGGGTAATTGAAATAAATTGCAAATTAATATAGAGCTAAATGAGGTATTTGCAGTTCATCAAAAATTTATGTAGTAGGCTAAAAAAATGGATGGACTGTTTTGTACGGTTAGTTCAGTTGTATTGGAGAAGAAGTATAGTTTTTCCAATAGTCATTTAAAAGTTTCGGTGATGTTACTTTTTGAAGAAGTTCTGGGAACTGTTGACGTGTGAAATAAAATACAGATTTGTTTTCTCGTTTTAGTTAAGAACATACGAGTGAGAAAAATGGGGAGCGCTTTTGTTTTTAGTAATATTTATTGTTTTCAGTAGAATCCACTGCAAGTGATAGAAATTATTATCGTATTGCACTTGCCGCAACACGATATGTGAACATCAGTAAGTGTGTGTGCATGTGCGAGGCACAATTTTTTTTATCCTTCTGATACGTACCTACACATACATTTCCTTTATTTTTCAAGTACGTGTAAAGGCATGTTATAAAGACAGCGAAGAATCGAATATCCATGAGATTTGTTTTGAAACTGTATTGCGTTTCATCAATTTGATGATGTCTGGCACATTCTGTTACTGAACGTATCAATATCCATATTTCGTTTATCGCTGTGGTATCAATGTATCCCATCATTTGTCTAAAACCTCTGACAACAGATATCAAAAGAGAAACGAATGTTTCTGAGAAATGTGTTAGGTATATGACGTTCAGCGACATCACATAATAGAGACAGATTCAAAACCGTTCGCGACAAGCTTTGTCTATATCCGAACTGAACTCGGAGAGAAGCAATGTTCGCTTTCTCCCCACTCCCACTAGTATCCCTACTTGGATGGACGATGGCTCTTATCCTTTTTCTTAGAGGAAGACACGCTATAGGTTGAGTCTAAGCCAGGCTTCACTACTGAACGATACCGATCAGCGTTGTCGATCCGGACTGATATTCTGCATCTAAACGTTGTCACATGTTCCGTTTCGAATCATCCAACTATCGGTCATCAGCTCGACCAGCGCATACATTATACTCTATCCGATACGAATCTGAACAGCAGCACTAGATGGACGTTCTCATCTCGCTGAGAAATTACCCATTCCGATAAGCTACGCGTGAACTCATCTGACGACAACGAGTCTTCCTTATGATAACACTTAAGGACTGTAGTACGTTATGTAAGTATGTACTCGGAGTGGAGTTAAGGAAGAACTGATCTGTTACAACGAGCAGATGGGTGAATGGTGAACGTTTCGTGCGCTACTCTGCAATTCCGTACCGTGCCGAGTAAAACGGCGTTTCTCGTTTTGAAATATCACGGTTAAATTGGCGGAAGTGATCTCTCAGAATGGAAACAAGTTCCTTCTTTTCGATTTTCATAATTTTCTGCACCGTAGAACATCTCGATTTGCTCAATTTAATATTGTTTTATTGAAATATGTTTTCTTCTAAGTATGCTCTGACGTTTATTAAGACACGGTCGCAAAAAGTTTTGGATTTATTTAAAGTTCGTATGGAGGATAAGTTTTTTATCGCGAAAACTTCAATCTGCATGCGAATATCTTCTCATCGCAGGCCATCAGCGCTTTCGGCGCGCCCTCGGATCCACCACGAGATTACGAATGGGAATCATCTTAACTTCAATCCCAAATCCTCCGTCACCATCCTTCATTTATATCATCCGATTGAAAAACATCTCGACGAGCGTACGGGCCTAAGAGACGAGACATTCCAGCAGCAGCAGCAACAGCAGTGGGTGAATGTCGAGCGAGGGGTGTGTGATACGTAGGTCGTCAGTACTGGAGCCAGACCAGACCCGGCCCAGCCCGGCCGAGTGAGAGAACTAGCGGAGTAGAGTAGAGGATGGAATGGTGCGATGTGAAGTGTGAAGATGCAATGCTCATAAAATATGTAGTATCACGGACAAAAATCTCCGGTACGTTGAAATATTCACATCCAGGCAGCGGTAGTGATAATTCCCACGCGCCGCCGGTGGACACAGGGCGCCGCGACGCGCCACGTGCCGGAATACATTACGCAGATAATATCCGCGTCGAACTGCAATCGCGACATGCCATCTCAGATGTAACGAGCGCTTGATCGTGCTACCGCACACGACTGTTAACAGGCACATGTGCCACTTCCCACTGTCACTACAAGCATCGAGCAATGTACGTATAGACGTCACCTAGACAGACATCTACCTGTACTATACCTCCTATACAATATTCAAAACCTGCATTGGCATATAATACTAAGCAGAGACACTGCCACTCCTACTAGATACATTCACAGGCATGGACCTGTACATAAAAACCTTGCTAATTCAGTATCTTAGTTGAGAAATAATTCATCATACGTACATACCAGTTAATAATTATCCTAGTTAGAATCAACTGCCTGGGGTGACTCTAATTACGTTAAAATGCGAGCAATACACGTTTTGCAAATTGGAAACTAATTGAATAATACTTGCAAAGCAACATGTTCGATCGGAGCGTAACATTTTCAGACCTTTTTTATTTGTAAAGTTCTGGGAATTTCTGCGTTACTGCCAATACATTGCGCATAAAATTCTAGTAGTATATGTCGGATTAATCCTTGTTATCTTCACTACTCATATATGTATTTTTTATGATTTTACATAATATATTCATGTAATGTTTACATCCTGGAATGGATTATCAGCTACATGTACAATCATGTATCAACTGATTACGCTAAAGGTTCAAGTTTGATTTGGGAAGTACGTGTGAATATGGACAACATATTAGTTTAGAGTGTAACACTAATTAAAAGTAAACCAACTAGGCATCTGATCTGTGTTTCGTGTTGTGCTGGTGCCGTGCTCCCATGTCTCTGTTAATTAACTCCGACCGGTCAAATTCGTGCGATCCGATTCGTTCCCGTTGGTTCGTGTTCACCGGTTGCAAACTGAAAGTGACACGTGAGCCGAGCGAATCACGATATATTACCGCAACATCTTCTGAATGCATAGTAGGCCGTTCCGTAGGTGCTTGCTGTAATCTGGGAGCATCCCTTTTAACTGTTTTGAATATTTAATGCGGACGAAACCGTGGAACTGTACCGGCTGTCATGTGTTCTGCGGCTGCTGCAAAAGCTCTGACATCCACACCATACCCGCTACATATTCACTCTCCATCTGATTGATTTCGGATTAACGTCACCTACACACATTTCATGATGATAATGTTTTATTTAAACGTTGAACATTGATTATACTTTATATATGTACACATTTGTAAATCTTGTCGATGCCACATTTAAATATCCTAGTGTCTAAATAAATAAAACTTTGTTACATAAGCTGTTAAAATAATAACATTTTCCGTTGAAAACTCATGTCATCATTTAATCATATTTCCATTATTTTGAAATTAAAGAGTTTTTCTCGTTCTCTCCGTCGAGAGAGAAAAGTAAAACGTGTAGAAGATTAACTCTTAACCCCAGCCGAGCATTTTAAATGAAACAGTACCTGCGTATTGTCTTAGAATTTCTCTTATTTCATAATTACATATTAATTTTTAAGTTTACTCTGCTTGGGGACTAGATATTTATTTGTTATTTTCTCCAAGGTATCGTGAACGAAATGCTATTCGAAATTGTGCTCGGTTTTTCTTGATAAATTATTCAGGCTTTATTAAGTAATTCACGTTCTATTTCGAGAATTAATCACAGCGCCATCCATGTTTTCTTGCGGCGGGGCATTTAGAGTAAAGAAATAGTGAAGACCATTGGGAAATATCGGGAGAGCCGCTTTATTCTGTTCTAGAATAAACAAGAATTATTTTGATATCGTTGAGATTGAATTTCTCTGTTGAAAGTGCAGTATAAACAGTGCGTTACCTGCTCGGTATTAGCGGACCCTTACGAAAAGGACAGGGTCCAGCTCAGGTCTATCTATATTCATGCTCGTAAGAGCCTGTACAATCTTGCTATATAATCGAATCTACTCGAATCACCTAAAGTGGACGTACAACAGATCCAACAGAAGAATACAATTTTACATATTATAAACACAAGGTAAAATCATATACGCATGTGTATAATATATTTATTTTGATAGTTTGTTATACACTTACAGACACTTTATAATAACTCTATTAAAAACCATGAATTTTTCATTCATAATAGTAATAAAAAGTAATTAGTGTACACTTTCTGCTGTAGTAAATGCAGTAGTAAAACTTTACTATAGGACAGTTTTCCGCGTGAAATAATTACTTTTCAGTTGTTGGTTTTTGTGTTCGGTACGGTAGGTAGTGTGTGTTTTTGTTTTCTTTAATTGCTTCGTGTCAAAAGTAGTGAATCCGGAACGTATACTGTGCAAACATTTATTGACATTTATTTGTACACGGGGACGTTCGATTTTTTTCTCTGAACAAACGCGTTTATTGTCTGTCCGTTTTGATAGGCGATAGGCGTTTGTAGAATCTGGTGTGTGTGTGTGTGTGTGTGTGTGTGTGTGTGTGCGCGTTCGCGAGAAGAACGACGAACGGCTGATGTTATATTTGCTCGAACGGCGTTCCTCTGGTCCGTCACTGGCCTAATCCGATTCACGGCAATGCGAACACGAGATGGCCGAGATGGGATTATGTTATTGCTGCATGTCTGCTCCCGTTATTCGTTCAGCTATACCTCCTATAGATTCGTCTTCCGTTTTCCTTTCTACCTTCAGAAACCATTTTCTCAAGAACAATGTTATTATTTTCCTTGGTACGTACTCATCCTCTTTTCACGAATACATGAAATGAATGTTATTCTTCTAATGCACACAACACCACCACCATCACCGTCACTTCAAATTCAAACTGGCTAGAATTATTATTCTTCATGTTTTCCTATTCCATACGGCATGTATTTTCAGTAATTATTAATTAAAACATGAAAGAAACTATGACGGTACATGTGGTTTTACATATTATCTTCATACGTAATCATCAAATATTCATAACACTAATATTACTGCAATGTTATGATGTAAATTACGTACCTAATTTGTTACATAAGCTGAAAATAAATGCAATCAAATTATGCCTAACGGAAAGTCGATAGAATTGAATTAGTTAATTATGTTAAACTTAAAATAATATTCCGTGCAATACGTAACGATACTCAAAAATATTCTTCGTGTGGTAGGTTTCACAGTTCCCTTTCCCCTTTTGTCTGAACAAAGTTTTCACTGGTTTACGTTACGCATGCGTTGTTGGCATCGCGCTGCCATCAGCGGGTACAAACACCGTCGGAATTCTCACGTGAGATCCTAACCGACAGTCCGTCGCCAGCAGTGCGCATTGTTACAGTATGTTTTAGCGTCGTTCTCGTCGACTCAGCACAACTTTCGTAACTAACAATCTTCCTTCTGATGGGAACATGTGATGCGTGTCCGCAAGTACTTGTACAATACTATTGTTATTGACACGCTACAACCGTGCACATGTATAAACCAGTATAAACTTAACATTTAGTAGTAAAGTTTGATTTGTTGAAGTTTTGTCTGCATTTGTCGGTCCGTGGTCCCGCGCGCGCGGTATATATGTGATTATCATCAACTGACTTGACTGACTGACTGACTGACAGTAAAGTAATGCCAGCTGACATCCACGAGGATTTTCCAGCACCGTTTGGTAACTCTTTGGGCGGTAAGAGCCGTGCCCAGAGCGTGTATCAACCGGCCTCCGGGGAGAAACACGTGTTGTTCTATCCCACGAGCCCGGCACCATCCGCCGCTTCCGACGAACACCGCTCCTGGAGTTCTACTTCCTACGCCACCAGTACAGCCGCTAATTCTGCTGCCGTTACTGCTGCTGCTGCTGCTTCTGCTTCCACTTCTCACGTGAGTCTTTTTCTTTTAACATTAATGCGATGTGATGAGCGCACGTCCTATCTGCTGGCCTAGAGACGCACTATCAGTATTTGTCTTTTGTATAAGTAACACTGTGTAGTGGTGAATCTTGCCAGCAGGTAGACATGTCTGCACAGTAATGCTTTCTACATGTCGACGATTTACTTGTACCTACGCGCCGTGTGCATGTGTGTGTCCGTATACACACGGCACAACGACCAGATAACTCTCAGATCTCACGCTTCAGATGCGAACCGAGTTTTTGTTACGTTACAGGATTTTTTATTTTTATAGCGAGTGAATTGCACTGAATATAAAATAGTCTTGTTAAAATTCAGTCCGGATATAAATCGTCAGTTGTCGAAAAAGCTTAAAATTTTAATACCGCATAAACTACTATTAAAACTGTACCTAGTTTGAAAATTTGTTGCGTGGATATTTTTGAATCCGGGAAAAAATACGTTAATTCCCGATCCCAAAAAATTGATGTTTTATTGATCAACCTATAATTCATTGTAAATTCTACTTTGATACTAAATTTACCATTGATAAATAATGCAACAATATGCTTTATCTTCAAAATATTGCATCTGTTTTTTAAATGACAGATCATACATACCTATATATGTATATGCAAAGTGTTGCTGGCATATTACATATTTATTTGCAGTATATTAATTTGCATTCCGAGCATACATATTTAAAATAATAAAATAAAAAATCGTTTATGTAATATTTAATAATACTGCTATAGGAATATTATAATTTTGTTTTACATAATATCTAGAATAATTATTTAGTGATGCGTAGTAGAATTATTAAAATCATATACATATAAATACAATTTTTAAATGAACTAAAATTTTAGTTGAGTTAGTGTATGAGTCCTGTTTATACTGGTATATTATGAAACTGTGTTAGGACTGTACAAGCCGGAATGTGAAACTGTGTCTAACTACGTAGTACTTTGTTTATTTTGTTTAGACACAATAGGATCATGAATATATTGACAATGTTGTTATAGTTGCTTCTGTAATATTATTCAGTGTAGGTGGATAATAATAATTTTGTTTTAGTTGAACAAATAGAGAACTATATAACGTAGTGGAAATTTCAAATGGCACGATGTGACAAGTCTTTTACTGTGGACAGAATGCTATGAAATGAAGTTTTCATAGCGGACACCTCACAGCAAAGCGCACTTTGTGTAAACTTTTATAAATTGCTTTAATTGACTTGTAACTTTTTACTTTGACGTGGCAACTTAGGATTTCACTCTGTTACGTTACGACTAGTCTCTGTACAGTAGTGTTAATAACTGTAGTTAGTTGTTTCATTCCTCAAAATCGTGCCGCACTTCTCAAACTTTAAATTTTCATTAATGTTTTATTTTCTTTTTTTACTCTTGTCGAGTTCAAGAAACTTGGAAATTATACGTGTATTGGAACTATATTTATCTAACTGATCATATAGAGTTAATGTAACGCAAAATTCAAACAATCGATTCATGTAAACATATCTTTAAACTTTCAATTCAAAAGCGGTCCAATAAAAATATCATACCATACTGTTCTACCACATACGTTTCCAGAATAATGATTAGATGGATGTGACTGTTGCACTGACGACATCTATATCGTTCTTTCTAAACTCAGCCGGTAATGTAACTCCTTAAGAATACTCGAGGCAAGATATTCTTTATAATAATAATTATATATTTATATTAATGTTAATTTATAAAGCCCTACCTTGTAGAAAACAGATATGCGTTAGTTTTGCGGTTAAAATATGTTTGAATCATTATACAAAACATTCACGGAAAAAATCGAGAATTATAAAAACATTGTGCGTTGCATGTATTTTTTAAAAATCGCAGTTGATTTACTACCAATCGAAAAACTCGTAATTTCAACTCGCCTGATTGTAAATACAGATTAAAAAAGGGTATTATTAATTGAACTTTATTGTACATAAAATTTTACAATTTGCATGTGAAACCTAGCTGAAAATGAAATATATAGTTTCAAGTTTCTTTTTCTCCTTTCGGCGTGACAACAAAAAAAGAACTTGACAAATTACGAGAATCTACATTTCACATTTGCCGCAGCAAATGAAAAGGAATGTGTTACATTAACATTACAAAACGTAATTGTAATTTATTTGATTCAAACAATCGTTACATTGTTACGCACAGTTATCTAGATTGTGTGTTCTAGTAACGATGTTTGCTACAATATATATATAACAGTATTGTAACGTTTCTTATCTTGTGCACAAGCCCGTGGAGTGTTTTTGATTTTTAACAGAATAGAAATTAAATTACAATCAAGAATAAATTAGCATTGTGTAAATTACAAAATGATCAGTGTGATTAAGTACAGCAGTATGTAAATGTTGGTTAGTTTTTTTTTAAACAATGATGGTCAAGTTATATATAATACACAACGTACCCACGTTCTTAATCTGATATTATTTTCCGAGAAATTGCATGACTGCAATGTGAGAATTGGTGTATCGTAATTTCTTTAATGCACGATTTTTCTTTCGAAAACTAACACAAGCTATTATTTTATTTTTATATTCATATGTGAATTTTATTTCCATTTCTGCATCGCATATAAAACATTTATTTTCTTCTGTCATATATCAGTCAAATATGAGTAGAAAATAATTTAGTGAAAAAAGAAAACTCGGAAAAGAATATTCGAATTTCCATTTGTAAAGTGGTGTGTGGTCATTGTAAATTGCTTTTACCGTAATAAATGTTTCAAGTCTCTGCGCGTTCGTTGTGTATATGTTGCTTTAGTTACAAAGGCAACTCATACCGTATCTTGTATGCATTTGTGTGCTATATTTGGAAGTAAATATTTTCTTTATTGCGTTTTTTTGTGCCGGATTAATAAACATGATCCTCGTTTATATGTGCAACATTTTATATAAAAATCCCTAACCCATTACTATCCAGAAAACGACAAATACACTCACATATTCATATATCCTTACATAATTACTCCTATATCCGCCATGTGTGTGTGTGTGTGGGAGTATTTATACTGATTTTTTTTTCAAGACACTCCATACTTGTATAAACATGTATGCTCATGGTTGTATTCGTGTATTGAAACATACTGTTCTATATTCCACAATATTATGTGTATTCAATGACGTAGAATCCGTATTAACTAGTTCAACCGTTGCAGATATTAAATTTTTCATATTACACTTCATGCCTAATCATTTTATTTATTTTCTCTTTTTAATTCTTCATTTATTTATAAGCTGGGCAACTCGAACAAGTAATTGAAATAACTGCTCTGAGTCTCAGGTGCCGTTGTTCCTAGTAATTTTATATTTGCTCGACTGTGAACCGAACAAATATAAATTAATGCTTGCAAGTTGCCACAAACACTACGCTTCAAAGCATTTATTTCACTACACTACGGTAGGTATATACCTACACATATGTATATGCGTGAATACATTTATTATTCACATCAGTTGGAACTTGAACGATCACGTATCCTCAAATTACAATCGCGAGACGTTCAGATCTGTGTTGAAAATAACATTTTTCCACCACACTGGGGCAAAGTCACATGTCAGAAATTTTAATGTCAGAACCGCAAATGTCACCATGCTTGATTTAGTATTGGGATAGAAGCCATATTTTAAAGATATCGTAACAAAATTTATAACAAGAAAAACCTTTTCGCAAATTTATGAAAGATGGAAAGATTTTTTGTATGTAGTTTCAAAAATATTTCAAAATTTACTAAATACTAAAAATTGTATTAAACCTTACGGAGAGATATTAAAAAAATATGTATTTAGGTGATTATTTTTTTAATGGTATACTGTTAATATTTTTGTTATAAGTATGAAGATAAAATAATTGATAAACAATGTGTCCTAGGTATAAATGTCTCTTAATACGTGCATTTAATTAATACGAGGCAACTGTCTTAACGACGTATCATTTGAAAATGCCTAGGTAGAATTTAATTTGTGTAATAGCGTTAAAGATACACCAACGTCTTCGCACTTGTCAGTTACGAATTATATTTGCTCATCGGTCATTTTGTATGTGCAACTAGTCAAACAATCCAGTACTTGCACATATTCAAAGAATCTTATTGTTAAACATTTCTTCCAAGGGAAAACCATCAAATATTTCAATGCTATTTTTTTCCTCAAATTTTAAGATATATTTCCCGTATAAAATACATTCTACAAGAAATTAAACGTACCGCTGTGGACGACCTAGAAAAATAGAACTATTTTTGTGACGCCGGCAGCCACTCATGCACTCTCGCATGTACTGTATTACTAGTACCGGGTACGGGTACCGGGTACCGGAACCGAGTAACGGTATGATTTACCGTAGCCATGGAGTCCATTGCAGACGACAAGTACACGGGCTTGGGCCGTGGGCCGTTCATCTGCAGCTGTCCAGTTGTTCCGTGTGTCCGTTACGCTCGGCACCTGCCCGTGGCTCCGGGAACATCATCTCGTCTTTCCCGCACGCGAGTGGGAGTCGTGTACTTTAACATTTCCATCACAAACACAACCACCTGACCTACCGCCGTTACTGCTATTGCGATGCGCTTCTTCCCTCCATCCCTATCCTCTTCATCCACGTGTTTCTCTGTCACTTCCCTGCACGTACCCGGACCTACCGTCACCATTGCTGCCAGAGTTATGTGCAAAGTTGTGCAGTAATGCCATTGCCATGCCGTGCACTTCCTAATAGGAAATAATGGAAGCTCGCACATACATACACCATCCAGTTAGCCATCCATACGTACGTACGTACATGCACACACGTGACATGAGTTGAGTAAAGCTCTCGCGCGCCCTCACATCACCAATGATGTGCTTCAAATTACCAGTGTACGGGCCGCCACGCGGTGACGGTCACGTCACACTATCACAGGAACATACAAAAGGCAGACACAAATTCCACACGGCTTTTCAAGACATGCACACACACAAGTATATTAATTTACCAAAGTGATATTTTCGTCGACAAACTGTGAAAAAACCTACAGACTACAAGGAACGAAATTGAAAACGAGAAAAAGTCTCGCATCTTCTTCGGGAAACAAAAACAAGTAAGTGGTTAAAGATCACCGAATTGAGGGAGGAATTGTACACGCCTTCCATGTGAATATGAAGTAGACGGTAAATATATCATGGGATAATACGAAATGTCGACACGATTTCCAATATACAAGTTGGCAGAAGTTAAATGATCAGGGAGGAGATTGTACAGTGTTGGTAGTAGTGGCGCGTATGTTGTATTCAATTAAACGCGTGACCATCGAGTGCAGCAGGAGTGGTAGCAAGGAAGATGGTATTTGTGACTGTGTGGTACTTGTGCACCGGTAGCAAGTGTACAACGTCACGTCGACTACGACCGGAAGGCAACCGATCTGGGCGCTCCGACACTAGACACCGCTAACGCGTTACTCAAATGATTAATGTTCGGAATGTTGTCAAAAATATTGTCTCATTAACGTCTGGTCTGGTTGCATTGCACTGCCAGTCGGGGAAATTACAATTTATGGGAGAAAACTGGCGCGTAGCATGCTTTTCATAAATCACATTCACTTGGTTTCTCACTCTGCCGCCAGTACAACTCGCCGCTTCAACTTTTCGTTTCGTTCTTACTACGCTAGCAGTGCTTTGTTGTTTATATAATCAGCAGTAACGGTCCGTTTCCCCATGTACGTGTGTGTGTGTGAAGTAGCCTTGCATTTTCTAATCCAGTGTTCTAACCGGCCAACACAGACAGCCAACAAGTTCACCTGTACTTGACACCGTCGCTCACAAACATTCCATGCTACTCGCAAAAGAGAAACGCGCGGACTTGTTTTTATCGGCTCGCTGTCACACGTGAATTGAACCATGTTGCATTTAATAGGGTCGCTCGGTAAAAACAGAAGAATCCATTGATGTTGGAAGGGTGTGCGCGCGTGCTTGTGGTCTGTCATACACACACACATACACGTATACAAGCTAAACCCGTCCACTGTGTATAGCTGTGTATTATGCGTTAGGTCAAATGTCATCTCGTGCACACACACACACACACACAGATACCATACATACTACCACTACCTGTAGCGATTGAACGTTCGGGAAACTTCAAAGCCATTCATTCCCCTGTGTATGTGTAGTGTAGAGTTACTGCTAGTGGACACAGTACATGCATTCACTGGAAAAACTGTATTTTCTGGCAATCATGCATAAACCTACCTGTCATTTCATGTTCTATACACAACATATGTAGACATTTATTACTATCTAAGTAACATTGTATTCAGACTTAATAGTAATCATTCTACTAATCAATATATCTTTATTATATGTTCATTCATACAACTATGTTTTTGTAAAATATGAAATATCACCTATTATTTAGTTAGTGTACATGCGAATGAAGAGATTTATGCAATCTGAGACGGTCTCTGTGTGTATATATGTTGTATGTTATTAATTATATTGTGTGCATATATTACCCGAGGTGAAATTACATGGTGAGCCAACCCCCCGGAGTGAGAGATGGTCCTGTTCGCCTTTGTCTATAATGACATGTATAAATATATAGGTGCCACAGGGAATATTTCATTTAGAAATTCGGTGTTCTCCGTCTCCTATTATTCTCGTGAACGCATTCACAAAGCGAATTGTATGAACGTTACCCTCAATTTATTATTTACATTATTCCACAGACCTAAGAACTCTGATATTAGTACCATAACCACATCGATATATGTACATGTCTGCCCGGTTACGCTAATTGTTTTCACATTATGAATGATTCACATCACTAGTCTGTATTACCTGTATGTGCATTATCGATTAATCGTTAATTTATCCCATTGCATAAATCATATTAACGTGCACAAACATAACATGATATGTGCAAAGCTACAAGTTAATTTACGAACATAATACGTACTAACTTTGTTTCATAATTTCACAAATATGACAGTAAATGTATGTTGTGTAGATAAATTACATACGTATAGAATTCTAAATATTTTTAATAAAGTACAGTATAAATGAAACAACATACTGTTTAGTAGAAGAAATGCGAGAATGGTGTAAACACTTGGCAAGATTCAATAACCGGCAGAAATAATCGTAAAATCTAATTTATTCGCTGCGTTATAGGGGAATAAGACAAGGGATCCGTGTCGCGTGTCTCATTACACTACTCTGCCACGCTAACTGAGAGTTTGCTAATTTAACCTACGTCTTAAAACTCCAGGTTCTTCGGGCGTTCTTCAAGTCAACACGAAAGCCATTTATTCTCTAGTTTCACGTTCATAATTTATTTCTCCATGCACTCTCAATCCTCCTATATGCATATATACTTACATATTTCTCCTCTCACATCGTATATTCCATTGTTCTATGTACCTGACTTATTGTAATAATAAACAGTATTTATCATTACGTTTCACTGGATATTCATACACAATTGTAAATTCCATCCCGATTATCATAATCAATTTACCTAATTTTGTATAATCCTTTCATTTCCAAATGGGATTGTCTATTGATATAATTTTTGTTGAACATGTTAAATAATTATCTTGTAGTTGTTACAGCTGTTATATTTCAATATTGATGTGTTTGTAAGCAGATTTGTCTGCTATTTAGTCAATTTAAAGGTATAAATAATCAATTTCAATTTTAATACACTTTACTGACGCACAAATAGCGTAAATGTCACCCTCCGAGCATGAATACAGTTCGCACGCTACCTGTATACAATAAAAAATAATTAACTGTGAGCATTGCAATCAATCAACCAACCACGTGATTTCCAGTCACACTGATATCACTTGTGAAAAAAAGTCACGGACGCTCCGCTCTGATTGTGAATGTTTTTCAAGAGTTGACGACACTAATTATTCATAGTCACCCCACTATGAGTTTCATTATCACCTTAACACGAAACAAATCCTCCAATCATTAATTTCAGAACAGACTCCACGTATATGCGATAAGTACAATTTAGATTTGAACACGTCATACATAATACGTACGATTATATGCAGACTGCTGTGGTGAATTTTCTTAATAACGCGTTACACTAGCATTGTAAAATCCATAAAAATCTAATAGATAAAGAAGAAATCACTCGGGATTTTTCATATTTTCAATTGTAAAATTACTATTGAGTAAAGCAAACTTTATTGATTTAGTGAATGTATTATTATAATTATAAATCACTGTTGGATAGTGAGTAGAGATATATAATGTGTATGTACCTGTATTACGAGATTAAATCCTGTTCTAATGTCCGCTTACAACTTCCGCTTATATTTAAGCTTAAGTTATAGTCTTTAACTTTAGTTTTGTGCATATGAAATTATAAATTAACCCATACTTAATCGGAACACTAAGCTAAAGTGTTGCAAATGCCCGTGAACATTAACCTGTTGTCATGGAGACCATCTGATAGGTATAAACTATTTATACAATAGAAAGGTCAGGGTGAAATAGATAGATTAGAAAGTAAACCAGACAGTAAACAAAGAGTATTTCATGGAAACAGAATACCAATAATTATTTATTTATGTGTTTAGAAACCTTGGTTACCATAGATAAACAGTAAATATTTAATGATCATTAGTTTTTTTAAAATCTCGAAATATCATATTGTCGATATAATATTTTTTTAGTAAAGTTCATTATGATTTTATGTGTTATTATGCATTCATAAGTAAATATTTTATATTAGTGTACGTAAATATTTGCTAGTAAACCATTGATCGGGTAATTTCATGGGTGATGAACTCATTACCTATAATGATAACAATTTCACGCATATTCCATGTAAACAGTATTATATTTTCAGAGAAATTTATTTTGTTAATTTTCGGTGAGATTTTTTCATTAACCATTGTGGAAGAGTATTTAGTTTTTAGCGGCTTGTAATTCGTGTTTACGGTACATATTTCAGCAGCAAAGAACCTAAAATATAAAGGGGTATGTTACAAACTCACATAACTTCACCTGCTAATGAATTTTAACAAGAGCATCGTTAATCAAACATAAAGTTAATTAAAAAGCTAAACTTTCAATGTTCCACTTAAAATAAAAATATGAGGCTTTCGTCTGCCGCTTTCGTACATAAATTTGTAATGTTTAAAGTTTTCATTCAGTAGGGAATTTAGTTCCTTGCGTCAAGTCGAAAACAGCGACTTACTTGTATACAATCTTAATCTGCAATTATCAGTATGTATCTTTATATGTAATACAAAGTGAAATATTGATTAGTTCTAGTGATTCTCATTTGTTACATTGTTTGAGAAGTATTTTACAACATGTTTTCACCAATATATTCTTATGTGCTGGTATTGTATGGCCTATAAAAAATCGCATTTTATGAATTCCGGCGTACTTAAGTAGCAACAAAGAACGGCCGGATTCTTTGAGTGATACAATTTCAGATTTTTCCGCTTCGCGTTTCATTAAAAAAGTTTCTCTTCTATTAGGGTTTACCTGTACCCGGAATTCCAATCTCGAAATATTTTATTGCTTACGTGAAGAAAAAGAACATCGATATTGAATTTCACTTGCAGAAGATGCTCAAGTAGTTTGAACTATTCTCAACGTTCAATAAATACCCTGGCGCTCTTACAGAATCCTGCCTCCTGTACTGTCTACACATATATACCTGTCCTGTGCTTACTCCTCCATCTCTCTCTCTCTCCCTCTTACACACATACACCTTCGTTATCTTCGGCCTTTTCTTCGGCTCGTACGCTTCTGCTCAATATGCTTCGGTAGCGGTCGGGCTCCTGCTGTCACGCGGATGAGCGCATAGCACGTGCCCAACCCCTTAAAATATTAATCAGAATCTACCCTCATTCCGTCCCTCCTCTCGCGAGAATAATGACATCTGCGAAATTATAACTCGCTCACTCCGTTAAACGGCTCAGAGTCGCGACATCCGAAGACTTATAACATATTCCTTCTTTTCACCTTCAATTATCCATTTATCAGTTCGCTTATTGCATTTCCATGCTCCACCACAGTATCAAAAGAATATATTTGTCTTTATTTGTGTGGATATATTTATGACATTACAAGCTTTACGTTATAAATATCCGTATATCAGAATCAGGGTGGTGATATCTTTCACAAATATATCTATTTCAATTTATCCTCGTGCAGTAATGATCCTTGCTATTCATCGATATGAAACAAAATCATTATTTTCTGAAATTATATTCATTTTGTCAACGGTACGATACAGCTGGTAATGAATCCATACAATAATGAAAGAGAAAAGTTGTGCTTCATTATTTTCTTAATTGCACGGTTGCTTTTATTAGTCGTGCTTGAAAGTTATAAGTTCATTACGTTAATAGTTGGAATTTTTCAAGTCATTCATTCATTTCTATATTTTAATCAATATTAGTATCCATTATATGAGCAAATACCGTCATTTTATAAGGAAGTGTAATTAGGAGAAAAGAAACATGACGATGATTTGGATAAATCACGTGTTCAGCACTTTGGAATTGTGACATGTGCAGCCAACAGATATGTGGTCGTGTGTACGTTGAATGGCTGCGACAGAAAACCGGAACAACGCGGCCTGCCGTGTACGTGAAGTTAAGTCGCGCACAGCACCTTCTGTTTCCGAACCAGTACCTGCCGTCTCCAATGATCACCGGCAACGTGATGGTGACATTCGACTGGGTGATTAACAGGGAACACCCTGAACTTATACATCACAGAAAGGTCTCTCTCCGTCTCTGCTTCTCGCACTCCTATTTCTCCCTACTTCTTTCTCACTCTATGTGTCTGTGAATGTCCGTTGAATTTAGAATTAAATTTCCGTTCTACCTTGACTTCTCGTGATATACGAGTGTGAAAACTTTTGCTAACCGAACCGATACATTCATCCCCCATGAGTATAAAATTGTAATACATATTTATGTTTGAAGGCGTACAAGGTTTGTTTCATGTGACGAGATATGTAACTAAAGTTAAAACGATTCGAATGTAAATGCGCGTCGGACGGTTCCCACGACGCCCGACGAGCTAAACGTCCGAAGCACAAATCTTATTCTGTAGCGGGCAATAAATCTGGTCTGTTCGGTTCGTCTGAGGCCAAGTTACGCACTAAATACCCCCCAAGGGCCTCCCACTAACACTGACATCGCTCATCACTCTCCTCTTATCTGAACGACGCCCGCCACACAATTGCTTAGTACCGCCGCCACTGTTACTAGCTGCTGCTGGCTGCTATCTGCCCGCTGCTATTACGTACGATTGCTCGACACTACCTACAAGTATAAATGCAATTTTATGTAAAACTGTTCTATGGGGAAATTATTACACAAGAAATACGCAGAGTCTTAGTAAATTTACTGCATTTGTAAATAACACAGCACGATGTGTGATTTGATTATTTTGTAATTTGCACATTCGTGCGAGCGCCTGGGTATTTGTGTGTCTGCAAATGTGCGCATGGCCAGATCTAAATTACAGAACAGTGTGCGAGGTTTTGTTTTGTTGGCACAATATTTATAAGAGCGTTTGTTTGCATTCGCAGATAATGCAGCTGCACAGTAGCTTTGCGATTAGAGCGCCGATCCTGCTGGGTAATTTGTGGAATAGATATATATATATATGTAGAAACTGTTCCACGGAGAGCTGGGAGTTCGTAGAATCTCCCTGGAGCGCTCTGATAGCCGGCCGCTTTCAAACGAAATTCCGTGTCCGTAATTCGCACTTAGAAACGTGCCTTAAACGTTTCCGTCGTCGACCGTTCGATTTTCGAGTGAATGACAGACAGGAAAGTGTCTGAAGAGACACGGGCCGGGCGCGGGACGTCACTGTCACCGTCACGGTGGTTAGGCCAGCAGGCTAGCAGCAGCAGCAATCTGACAGACCGCAGAGCCACAGTTTAAACCGTGAGGCGTTGCCATTAGGGTAATGAAAGCCACGGAAGAGCTCGATTGAGCCACCCGAGGCGAGCCGATAATTAGCCAACAAACCGGCGCATTCCGAGTCCGGCGGCCGACAAAATTACTTATCCTACTTAACCGTGTAATCTGTGAGCTTAGAGCCGTCTCCACACCGCCTCTACATAACAGTTCAATGCTAGTCACCGTCTCGATAACCGTGGATTTATTTCCATCCTACTCTACCCACCCCCTGTCTCGCTACACACATCGCATTTTTACTAAGTTGCATCCGCTAGAAACTTTCATCATGTTTCAAATAAACTGCTTGCTCTTTTACACGTACATGCAGTTATGCGATTCTATCGCTTGCTAATTTAATACACACGCGCACTAATTTTGAATCTGTATTTCATGTTGTTTTGTCATTAGACAAGCGGCCGCGCCGATAGACTGCGATAACGCAATGTTTATGAGTGCTTCGCATGAAACCAGCACAACAGGCAATAGCAAATATTCGGCATTTTACATACACGCCGACTTTAACATGCCTTCCTAACGTAATATAGCTTGCACACATTTCATTCGACAATTTTTCTCACGAAACATATCACCAATAACTTGTGCTTACATTTTATATTGCCAGATTCACTGTCTACAATCGATCATTAAGTTGTGTAAATATTTATTTCACATCTTCTGTCCTATTTTATTCACGACCCAATACCTGGCTGGTCTCATAATGTTTACAGAATGTCTGAATATGAATAATAAATAAGTCATATCCACGTTGAATCATTGCTTTGTTAATTTAATATTCTGTTTGCCAGAATCTCGTTTACTTTCATTGTTATCAGATCTTTTAATATAAGATGCTATATATCCCACACTGTCAAAGAGAGATTTCCTATTCTCCAATTGCATGTCCTACAGACATTTTAATTACACTCATATCTTGCTAGAAAACGATATAAAGAAATTAGTTTTGTTAGAAGATTCACGATATTAAATTACAAATCTGCTCATTAACTATATCTCAAGTTGTGAAAATACTAAACTTGCTTCCAAGGAAATATGACTAATTACCAGACTTTAATGTCCTGGTAATTAGTTATCTGACTGAGAGATTGTCTTCTTACCGACAATTAATACTGTACGCGACGTGCAATTCGTGCTGTTATAAAGGAAAAACGTGCTTAAATATGAAATTAACTTTCCTGTTCTCATTGTGTGTGTATGTATGTGTGTATCTACCTACTATGGACACTTACTAGAAGGCAGTCAGGTAAATTCACATTCAAACATTCACAACATACGTACAAAGTCTACTGTCAGATTCGCACTAGTGAATCGACAAACAATTAGAACTATCAGAGATTGTAATTCATGCTCGGCTCATGGGGAACAGAGTCCACGTCGGATTTATGGCGCCCATCTAAGGCAGGACGTTCCGCCTTCAATAATCCAGGATTAATGTCTCGGTCATGCATGCTGTTCATCCTCCCCTGTTCTGTTTCTCTCTTCGTTTATCTCAATATTGTGTTCCCTCTCACTTGCACTCGTGTATCACATTCTCTGTAGTAGGGAGGCTATGCTATACATATATGTATGTATGTGTGTGGCTCGTGTGTTCTATCGGAACAATTGTTTTATTGTTATCTTGGTTGTATTATCCGCTTGCCGACTTACTGTCCATTACCGATACCGAGCTGCACACCGCACCTCATTTAACGATTTCAACGATGTTTCATTTCGTGAATCGCCGTACATGTCTATATAAATAAAAGCTTTATAAACGAGTCAGGAATTATCAAGATTAGCTCGATCGTCCGGAAAAGTTCCGTAGCCAGATAATTAGCGTCTCTCCTGGCGTGTTCGCCAAAAGGGTGGCCGGACCACAGAGAAAGAAGTCAGCCAGAAATAACGGAGCCTGATGCCTATGGTTCGTATTACGTGTGCGACACAGACAGAGACAGAGAGACGACGAGTGCAAGAGTGAGAGACATTATACTGCTATAGTAGCACGTGCGCGCACGATAACTACAGGCAACGAGCGACGTATCCGCAAGCAGTTTCGTGAAGGTGTGCGTATAGATAACGAAACTGCCGTCGCAGATCTGGAACAGAAGTTTCCGCATTTGAAAAAAATATATCGTACATCTCGGAGGGTTATGGGACGCGAAATTAACGGACGCGAAAATCCGCAAAATGGCAAATACGTAAGAAGTTCGCGAACGTTTGATTCGGATTAACGGAACCCTAAATCCATCAAGCATGCTTAGTTGTGAGTAAGCGGAGTCGCGTGCAGGGGTGCTGGCGCGTTGACGGCTGCGACACAGATTCCATTTGTTCCGCTTGTCGCATCCATGATGAAGATACTCACTCGCCCTGCTGGTACTTCTGGTGTTCGCTCTGTCCATTCACCTGTTCTCCTCTATTGTGTGCGATGGTGGCGCCGTTACGTTCATTAATATTTGATGGCGGCGTGTGCAGTGTGCGAGCGACACGGAGCTAGGTTCGAGCAGGTAAACTGGCGACGATACTGAAGATGGCTCGATGTAATCTATTACCGTGACACAGGGATGCGAATAAAGTTGTGCGTAGAACTGGGCCGAGCGCACTAATTCAGTTTCACTTTGAGCCGCCGAACGTCGACGCTCCCCGGCTATCACACACTGAAAGCCAAGTAACAAATTAAAAAAGTTTATCGCAGTTCTTTATCAGCGCGGAAATAAATAATAGCGTTGGCTTGTATCGCAGTAACGTCAGAAATTATTAAACTTTTGAAAAAATATTCCGCAGGTGCCTTACGTGATGTTCGTATCTCGTAAAACGAATACAGCAAACTATTTAGTTTATCACTATACGAATCACAGTGCACACTCATCAATATGAACGTATGGAAGAGATTCAACAGTCAACTCGGACATACTATAGCGTGTTATACGCAATCCCTGCTGGACTAACGCGACCATTTATTCTTTTATTTGGGCACTCCCATTTATCACTCTGTGATTGCAATTCAGATAATGGTTCGGCTAATTGAATTTAAAAAGAATTTCCAGACCTGATGTAAGGGCACGGAAGGAATTCCCTGATTCCTGGTCGGCGGTCTTGTTCTTTCCACTCACGTTCGGCCGTACCATAGAGAGCCTGGGTCGCTCCTTTGCTGCAGCGGGCTTTCATCTTTCCACATTACAGCATTACACACGAAACCAATTATGTACACCTTTGTGTATTGCCTTTATTACCTATTCCTGCTGCATGACTGTTCGCCACACTCAGATGATCAGCGAAGAGAGCCGCCCACCCATCCATCCATCCCATCCTATCCGTCCTATCCACACTATTCTACTCAAGCCCCTGTGGCCAGTATTAGCTTGTGGATGGTGGGCTGGAGTGGGACGACTAGCTGCTTTTATAGCGTCGAACTGCTTCTCTCCTCTGACTTTCTCTCTGTCTGTCCTACGTTCACTCAAAGATGCTCTAGTAACAGCCGTCGAGTGGCTGGACTGCCGTCGAGTGGCGGCCAGCCGACTCGTTTCCGTCGTGCTTAGCCCTCAAAAGGAACTGGAATAATTCAATCAACATATCTGCGGCTCCTTCGACGCCGGCCGCTCCGTCACTCGATGTACAAGAGAAATGGTTCACGAAATTTCATCCCATGCATCTCAACTAGACAGCTCCGCATACGTGTGCATAGAACACATATATTCCGACGGTCTCATGTGACCCTCGTGCATTCATACTCGGCAATTGCTCCATTCCTAGTTCTAGTAGGTGGATGGGCGAGTACTTTACTACATATTTCTCTCGAGTATCCGGCTTTCATTTCGCCAAACATTTATCAGAGTTTTCATAAGTTTGTCACGGGATGCGTCTTGTTGCTACACCGCATCTATATCTGTATAAGTAGTTGTGTCTATTACCATTGCAATACAAGATGTCTTCCTCTGTATATCTATGTGTGTGTGTATAGTATATGGTCGTTGTTGTCTAGTGTTGATCTGATCGGTCGCACGTTGATGTGTTGGCCGATTTCTGTACTGAATGTTAAATTTGTAACTTCGTATAAACATTCGTTGTGCGGCTACTGTAATGATGAGATGGCAGACGAACACTGCTCTCTACTTACAATAGTTATCAGTGTTATGTCAGACTTGTCACAACGATGAAGGTTTAATGCGTAAGGACGTCATAAACTCGGAACCCGCTCCCTACCGGAAATTGAGCCCGGAATGTACGCACGTCCCGGCTACCGCGGTGCCGACCGCCGACTTCTACCTTCCTTCTGCCTCCATTATGTTTGTAATTATAAGTTTTGGCAGGAACATGTATATTTTAGCAGCGGCGATGTTTTGTTTAGTGAAATGCCAAATCTCTACAGTTTGCTGTTCATTCTTTGGAACCATGGACGTTTTATACACAGAAGTTTGCGCTAATCATTTATATAAAAGTGCATGAAACAAACATCAGTATTTCATCATTGTTTCCCCTAATCCTTTGGTATACAAACAGAAGTCAGGATGATTCGAAAGTTTTATTACATTTACACAGGGTGGATTATAAAATTTTCATATTGTTATCTGTAGCCCATAGTAACGACCGTCATATTATACTAATTCTGACACAATATTTATTTTATGTTCAATTGCATTGTACGAGAAACATTTAATTTTCATATAAGTCTCCAGAAAATTCCTTTTTTATTCAAATTTAACGATTGTAATACTTGTAGACTGCAAATTGATAATATTTTTTCCCCAGTTCATTTTTTCTGAACATTGCGTTACTTTCTTCGCTTATGTTCCATCTTCACACATTTATTATAATTTAAATGTCTTTTCTCTTCTGCTCCAGTAAAAGTTTTTAGTATTTATATAAGTTCTATATTAATAGTTAACATACGATGTAAAATAATTATAGTTACAATGTAAATAACAACAGTAATTAAATTCAAATTTCACACTATAAAAACCTTTATACGAAATCTAGTTTATTTTCTTGCGAACTTGGAATATTCTCTGTGCATCTGCAGAGTTCTATATCAACTTGTAATTATACTACGAATACTTGGAGTAAAGAAGGGAGAATTTATTCTCCTTGTGTAAATAATTAATCTAAATCTTATCTCGCTCGAACGATGCGAATACTAACTACGTCTGGCTGAAAGAGTACGGCTCATTTGCGTTTTACTTACACATCAGCGGTTTGGTAATGACCCTCAATAAATCTATAATTCACTTAAGCCAAGAACAAAAGTTACAAGTTGCTGTGTGCTCCATTACTTTTAAATATCAATTTTCTTCTGCATTATCACACATTACAAATAAAAGAGACACTTCCACTGTTATACTTTGTATATTGTAATGCATGTATCGGTTTCTGGAATAGCGCGCTCTATGCATTTCTTGATTCCTGCTATGAGTTTATCAGCTTATATACACAATTTTCCCATATGCCGAGGGATATATAAGACAAATTGGATCTATTTGAAATCCCGTCAATATAGCTCTCATATCCTGACGGACCATCATCCTATCATTGCAATTCCTTCGGGGTGACATCACCTGTTGATCTCGAACTGCTTTCTCCTCCACGTACATAGATAATGTACACTTGATGTGTATTTTAAAGAATACATTTACTCTCACAGTACTTTTGTTCTCTTTTAATATATTTTCATAAATTCTGACATAATGATGTCTGGTATAAACATGTAATTAACGGTCTGTTTCTCTTTGTATACTGTTTTTCGGTGTAGAATATTCTTTTTTTTCATGTTTATATTTTACTTACATTGTAGAAGGTACATAAAATCTTTATACCATGGTGATAGAACATCAGCATATGATGACATAAATCCTGCTTGATTCATACGTTCATCTTCTGATATATTTTCTTGTCTTATCCACATCTTGTCATGTAATCTGTTTCTCGCGTCATATTTCGAATTTTACGATTCTATCATCACAGCCCGTTCAATTTCCCTATTTTCAGCTACACAGCACACTCACGCACACTCTAAAAATATATAAAATATTCATACGGATTTCCATAGAGCACTAACAAGAATGATTAAAATGTTAATGAAACATAAATGAATGTTTCTAATTAAATAGAACATGAATGTTCATGTCACAATGCTATAACCGAATCTGACAAGTTACAACTCGACACACTTACTTAAAACTATTCACATTTTTACAGAAGCGCAGAGAATATTCAAATATGGAAGTCAATGTTGCTTTGAAAACGTTTAAATATACAACTTTAAAAGAACCACACAGAGAGAAAATAAAATATAAACGATGGAATGCAATGCAGAAATAAAAATATTTCTGCTACACAAACACAAATGAAACAAGAGAATTTGGTGCGCTTGCAAACATGTTTCTCTGGCAGCTTGTTTCAAAAATGTTTTACTGTATGAAGTAGAAGTTTCACATGTGTACATATTGTCGAATATTAAATAATTTTCATACCACCTGTAGGTAATATAAGAAATGAAATATTTCTAAACAGTGTCATAGATGATAGGTGGTGTTTGTAATAAATGTTGTACTTGAGATAACATGAAGTTAAGTTCACTTTGGTCCCTGTGGTCAATAAATAGCTAGTGTGCGGTGATGTAGTGTCGTTGATGAAATTGGTAACTACCCTCAACGTATAACGATTTAATTACTCTGGGCGCTGCTGCTGCTGCTGGTGTTATTAGATATTCTAGTGACAATGCCATAGGCATTTCGTCAGCACTAGTTCCACATCTACATATGTCACCGTTAAAAGTGCTAGCAGATTTTTATATTTCATCATCGACTAAATTGAGTTATTCAAGTTAGATTTGAGTAGTTCGGACAGTACATCGCTTTTACTGTCACAGTTTTTTTTGCATGGTGAAAATTAAATTTCGCAACATCGAATGAACGTTTAAATATTTGAAATTGCTCGTGAAACTCAGACCAGACAGCTAAAAGTTGTGCTATTCACATGCACTAAATTAACTAGACAGAAAATATTTATGTTCAATTGTTCTTTCCGTGTTTTTTTCTGCTGTATCTTTTATAATATCCTTTAAACGATTTTATCAATTTAATATTCTTTCTGTAAAGCAAACATACTGTTAATACAATACAGATAACGAACTTTAACAACGTAAGTAACAGGATTCTTGCATGCTTGTTTCGTTACGATTTATTTGACGAATAATTTTACATCAAATACAATTAACAAAGAAAAGAGAGATTTTTCAATTGAGTTGGTATTTTCTCACGTGCAATATTAACTAACTCTTGCCAAGCATTCTATTGATTTGTTTAATAATTCATTTAGTAAACGCCGTGTTGCCAACTGTCAAGTTACTGATCACTTGTAGACGTATGAAAAACGATGTATGCAGTTCTATTTATGAGTTGCAATAATCGGCTTTGTTTCACTATTATTACTGTTATAATTTTTTCTTCATGTTTCTTTTTGTTGAGACGTACCTATACTTGCTATTGGTTGTACGGTATAATTTAAATCTACCGCTGGTTACTGGAGAGAGAGAAGTCGTGGAGTTTTGCATAACGCTGCGCCGCACCGCGCACCTTTGCAATCTAATGAATCTCTCATCAATCATACGAACCTGATTACATGTGGGTTTCATTCACGGACAAAAATAATGCTTGTTTGTTCGTTGCAAAAAAGTAATTTGATTTGTTGCAAATTGTATTTTGTTGCATGTAATATCACACACACATGTATACCAGTAATAGACTGTTCTATTGTATTTCGTCCATAATTTGAAAATATTAAATTTGAATAAAAAACAGAATGGCAAGAAGAAGAAGAATATAGTAGCTGGTCCAGAGTATCACTTGAGAAAATGATGATATTCTATGAAACATATGGTTGTTGGATGATGATGATGATGTTACGAAAGATTGATGACTAATGCTGGATTTCCAAGACGCCGGTTTAACTGAAATCTCGCTTCAGAATCGAACAATATAGCGGAACTCTGTTGCTTACGTGTTAAATAACATTAAAGCTACTAGACAGATGCGATATTTGTATTGATTTGCGATTTAAGTTATGCCCCATGCTAGAAACCCGCCATTACTCACTTAGAAACACGAGTCATTAGGTACGTCATAATTCTTAATCCATATTTCCGTTGTATAAATCCATCTAATGTTTGTAAGAATCCTTGTTAATCATCGTATACTTGTACTAAATATATTTGTATAAGTATTGGAAGGAAGTTTGTATGTATATGTGTTCATTCTCTCTATATGGACACGGCAAACGGTAAATGATATTTAAATTCTGAAAAAAGCATTGAATTCAGCATCGTTGAATTAATTAATATGCGTAATATTTAATCGATTTGCTTGAGGAATGGCCGTTTGGCAAGAGAAAGAAATTTGGGATAATTTCATTTTTCCTTAACCCTAAGCGGAGACCGTTTTTTTTTTTTTGTTCATAACACGTTGTAAGCTATCTATATCGATTAATTGTATGCCCTTATTGCGATTGTTACTGCGTGCGTCCTTTCAAAAGGCAGAAAATGAATATTTTCAAAAGATTCAACTTTAACAGGCTGTAACTTGACAACGAGAAGAGTTACACCATTGAATTCCGCACATTCTAATTTTCAGCGTAATCGGACAATATTTGATCAAGATATCTGCGATCAAAGTTGAAATGATTAAGTAAATAGCGTTGTTTCGATTTTTACTTGCTTAAATATTATACTAATTCGGCAACGGTTGCCTCTAGCTCAATTTTGGCTTCATTTTCGAAAATACCATGTCCCAAATAGTCTATGTATGAAATTTCAACGATCTACGTCAAGTAATAAAAAATAAAACTAGACATGAATGTTAAGTACCTGTCATTTGAGTTGAGAGTGCATGAAATGGTGATAGTTGTAGGAGAAATCACTCTAATAAACAGTGTGATAGCATGAAATTGAGATTACGTGCGGGTAACGAAGTTAAAACAAAGTGCAACGGGGTGCAGGGTCGCCACAGGCGAATGGGCGAATGGATGTGATAATACTGTAATTAGAATTAGAAGACGGAGACACGGGGAATCAGTGAACGGGCGCTAGAGCGAGACACTGTTGCCAGAACAATGGCGGACATTTCGTTATGAACAGTGTGGCTATTGTGGAAGGTTATTTGTCAACTTGTAGGTTATGATAGGATTCCCATGCGGGAGGCCCATTGTATTTTCTGACATGTAATGTACGTATAATTTACTTACATACAAGGTGTGCTACTGTTGCTTTCAAATGTATGTATATTTTAGAACGAGAACAACATTCAGAAATTACTTTCCGGCACGGAAATGGCCCTCTATACTATACTACGGGCGCTCTCTCACTGTTACAACAGTTTTTTGTCACATATGTAAATGTGCTGTTTCACACCCGAATTAAAAGATTAAATACATATATCTGTATAATTGTATTACGTACACACACACACACACACATTTACAAATGAATTATTACAATATTCCTAAAGTGTATTCAGTATGTTCACGATACAATGAGAAAATGCTAAAGAGAAGACGTTCAAATGTAATTTTATAACGGGGAAATAATCTAAAATTAAACCTGTTTGACTGTGTAGTATATCCTAAGAGCAAAAGTTGCCATCTTCAATGTTTATGAAATCATATAAATTTCGGTGTGTAATCTAAATATTAAGATACAGGAACTCATTTGACAAAAGTTTGTATATTCTAATTTGAATTTAAGTTATGCCTCGCATATATGTAGGTATGTGGCTGCCAGTGTTGAAAATATCTATCACATTTTTTACCATAATTATCAGTTAAAAACAATTCATAAATACATTGAACGTAAATACCTGTATATTCGTTTTTTTGCACAAAATATGTTTTTAATTTTATATATATTTTATGCATTTAATAATTTTAAATAAA
>JAGJTL010000104.1:7336981-7353107 GCA_022063505.1 Calosoma granatense | reverse complement strand
TATATTTATAATTTAATATGTCGAATTTTTTGTAACGCAATTTTTTTACTCTTATTTGTCAACTTGTCATATCCAATGACAAAATGCCAATTTTTTCGCTCTATCAGTTATAAAACGTCAATCCATTTTCCACAAGACAAATTGTATACATATAAAAGTATAAATCTTTGTTTCCGTTTATTAATCAGTTGTGTCAATCTAATTTACATATCCAGTAGGCCAGGAAATAATATATAACAACTTGTAAAACAGCCTAAAAAAGAAATATACGTTTCCTCAAATGAAATAAATATATTAGCAAGTATAAACTAGAAATGTATGTATATTTCTAGAAACTTGTATATCGAGTGAGTGAGTGCGTACGTCATGTAAATACTAGACACGAGCAATATTGATCGACGACTAAAAAGATTAGAACGTAAGGAAAACATGAGGAATTGTAAACCTTCTGTGCTTGTGTCAAGTCGACAAGTTTACAAAATCTACTTTTTGACAGACACAAAGTTTAATCTGATTAGTTGTGGTTATATGTACGCAGTTGACGCCGTACATCGTCCACAGAACCACACGAGACAATGTGTGATATTAAACGGATTAATTAGGAGGCCACATTAATCGCTGTCGAAAATCACCGTGCGCGACACGTTAAACTACGTCACATTATAATTAAATATCACACGATAGATCGTCGTGTATGGATAATATAATCATCTTACCGTTCGATGCTATGCGACGCGATGCTATGCTATGCGGATGCACAGGCAGTGAAACCACACGCTTCTGCTATAACACATGTTCGCAACACCACCACCAACCACATACACACACCAGACTCGATTGCCGCTTTCGGTCATATATTTTAATTTCCGATTCATATTTCATCGGTTATATGCTCCACTTTTACCAACAAATTTCATTCGTGTTATAAATGAACCGTGTTATTATTATTATATAAGGGATTAATATTTTTTTACTTATTACATATGTGATCAATTTTATTTATATACCACCTACACACCTATTGATTATAAAGCACATAATAATATTTAATATATTATTCGAGAGTGACACAGGTGTGATCTGTGTCTCTGTTTTGTACACACGTGTTAATAAACATATGGTGGCATGCAAGTGTATTTACTTTACATTAATGTTTCATAAGATTTTCTATTGATTTCATTGTGGAATACTTGTAATGTTTAGTGTACATGCACATGTAAATTTCTCCGTGCAATTTCCGACTCACGTTGCCTACTGTGATATTCAAAACCAATCGGAAAGTATAATTCTGTCTCGAACGAAACGGAAGTGCAGTGTATATCCCCTTAAATCAGCTAATGTATTCTTGGTCGGAGCGAGGATTACGACCGGGAGAACTGTGGTTTTGTTGAAATGAATTCATGAAACAGTAACCCCAAACAGAGTACACAACTCGGTCGAATGACCGACCCGCACGTATAACCTTTGCGCACATCGACACGAGTTAGCCGACGACTCTGGTTACGCACGAATTTACATATTTTGTAATGTGACGACGATGAGAAATTCTCTTAAATCCGGCGACATGATTATTCTCACCACATGGCCCTTACCGATGCATGAGTTAACTGAATAACAATACTCTGTCGCCTTGTATTTGTACAGAAAACAATTTGACACCATCATTCAGAGTTGTATGAAACCAGTAAATGATTAGTAACATATAATATGATCACTACGAGATCTTGTCTAGTAGTTGTATGTATATATCCAAACACTTATGTTGAAATGTACGTCATGAAGTTTGCGTTATTGGTAAACGTTACAACACAGAGTCAATCCGCAAGTCACTTGACAAGAACTAAAGCTAACATTAACAGCGGTTGTAATATGGTATTCAGTGTGACATGCGCGGTACGGTTCATCATAGCTAACTGGAGCGTCTGTCATAGCTGGCTGTCTCGTGGAGCTCATTACATTGAATATAATTAATCTAATAAGGTAACAACAGTGAACTGTTGCAGTCCGCGCGCCCGGGAGATCAAAGTGGCTTTAGGTAGAATGTTGAGAAACGACACATTTGGTGTACTCGGCGGCACTGTCGTTGAAGGTTTACAGGTAACTCATCCGTGTGTCCCCCTGTTCGGTTGCAGGCGGAGAGGTGAGGGCCGTTAGTCGCCCCCAGTGTAACCTCCTTCATGCATATTCCATAATCTCATTTGACTGCATAATCTCTACACATATAAACGGTTGTTTACAGTGACAAGGCAGGTCTCCCGCAGCGTATATGTGTTGTTGTACATAGGTACACCCATCCCCTAAACCCATCGTTACACATATAACATAACCATCCAACCACCACCACAACTACCTCTACTTCAGTTTCATTATAATAAATTGTAATAATGTTTGTTTCGTGTTTGACTTTATCAAGGTTTTTAGCAAATTCGTTTCGAATGTACCGCTCGTTTATATGTTTAATATTATTATTTATGAATTATGTCAGCCGTTGCTGTCTCATTCATTGTAATAAATACACCGAATCTGCATAAGCACGATACCGTAACTTTACTTGTAATGTAAGCAAATACATTACACGTGTATGTATATATCCTTTGACCTTACCGACAACAAATGTTTACATTCAGAACATATGTATGTTTTTTTATACACAATATTACTGCTATCAGAGTATATCAGTGAAACATAGCAGGGTATTAATAGCATTGCTATATACATGGAATATAAACCATTACGAACTCTCTTAACAGTTGTTTTGACGTGAACGTATATTTCAATCTGGAACATTTTAGTCCAAATGTTATCAAAAAAAAAACTGCAACAAAGCGATGTTTATTTACAAAACAAAAACGTTTTCTGTTTACAAATTTATGAAATATCGCAGAAATACTGCTTCGCCAGCAATCGTAAATAAGCGGTTTTGCGCTGTGCACTGTAATAAAATCACAGTAATGGTCGCTCAGATATACGCAAATCTTTTTCTACGAGTCACCGGTGGCATTATACAGCATACCTCTAAATCCCGTCGACTCATATTTCTATTTAAACTTGCGACCAGCCCAAGAAAATTGTCCTACATTTTTCGCAATTATTTTCCCTCCTCATTTACCCTCCTATAGAGCGTCATGTTTCCCGTTTACTTAAAGTAAAAATCATGTTACACGATTCTTAACTTGTTGACAAACTAGCAATTATTTCTATACAATTAAAGTTCTAATAATCTATAGGAGAAATAATAAATTCATTATTCGTTTCTATAGCCTCTTAATATTCCTGATTACATGGAAATATTGAACACTGAAATAAAATAGTTTAGCGTCAAGTAGTTCTTGTAATCAAAGAATTTAAATTTCATGACATTTCACTCTGTGTAATTATTGCAATTAGCAAGCTAGAATTACTATTAGCAAAAACTGTTAACATGTAGTTACAAACGGCATATATTAATCTGATATGAATTATAATCCAGATATATGTGCCTGCGAAATTGAAAATTCTCAACATTAAATATTCCTTTTTGCGAATTCGTGCGTTCAAAATACATACAAGAGCAACTGTAAATACTTGTCATTTTATACTCTATGCATTATTTTAAATATTCACGTTTTTATGGCTAATTTAATTAGTCTTAAAAACAGGCTACCTAATATAGTAAAGTGCAACTAACATGTGTCTGTATACCCTCCATGCATTATTAAATTATATCCCTATTCTTCCTGTCAACCTGTAGTAGCAATATAAACATTACACTCAGAGATATAAAAATAAAAGTTCCACTGCTGTCTGTGTCCACTTTACCCTAATATTTTAAATACGAACCGACATTCTTCTGTTCTACATCAAAACAAAGAAAATATTCAGAGAAAATCGATTTTCCCAGTGTACATAAATTCCATATGGTCCATGTGTCCGTCTTACTTGCAGCATATAATATTAAGACGAGACTGTACAGGACGAAACCTAGATGTTAGAATAGTTTATTTCCCAGTCAGAGGGTGAAATGTGAAATTCCGTTGCAAGTGCTGCCAATATTATTAATTCATCAGTTTCTAGATGAACACGCCCGGTCCACAAGATGTAACATCGGAGACTACCGTCATACTCTTGATATGATTGAATTTAGTCAGAACAGGCATTATATCTGCTATGGACATCTGGGGATTTCCAGGATGATGATACCCCAAGCTAATATTTTATTTTATATCTCCATCAAGTTTTATTATTGTAATGGATTTTATTTATGCACCCAACATTACATATCAAACATTCTGGATTAAGACATTTCAGTGTAGTGAATTTCTGAAATGATTTCAACTGGTTCATTTAATCTGTAGCTGGTGTAATGATCAGCTCTAGCACGTTCCACATAGTTGGCTGTGCATAGTCTTCCTTAGTTCTTGTACTCATTTAAACATATCCAGCACCGTTGTGTTGAACAGTCCGTAGGTATCTCATGTATTTTGCATCTTACGAGTTTTGTTACAACTCCTTCATATTAGGAATTTCTATAATATTTGCATATCTTGCAGAATGTCATTCCAAGAAGAACATCTCATTCGATAGCTTGTGCATGTGTGCACCAGAAGAAGAATATAATTACTAAAATTTATTATTCATAATCGCTACACATACGATATGTTGGCATTTATGCGCAGTGCTGGTTCTTTTGTTTTTTTAATTATTTTACACGTGTGTGCTTGTATATTTATTTATGTACAGCTATTTATATATTCGAAAGTTCATTAGGAAAACTCTTGAAGTGCAGAATTTTAATTAAATTTCATTATGGTTTTAATTAACATATACATGAATAATATGAAATATAACTAGAAACCTTATATATTACCAAACTAAAGTTAGTTAACACCGGAGTATAATTAAAATTAAATGTAAATTCTAATAACACTTTAGAATTTTATTGTTTCAAATAATAAAACAATAATTACTTACATTGCAAATCACTCCTCTACATATTATGGGCGATAAACGGAAAATAAAAAATATAGATTTTGATTTTAATCTGCCCGTTAATTCAGATCGAATCAGTAAATTTCTCGTTTTCCAAATGATTTATGTTCTGAATTTCATTCCAATCAGTGAATTTAATTTCTGGTAAAAATGCACTGAAATCATAAAAATGTTTTACAGGTTACCGTAACCAATTTATAAATCATCAGCAATTTTCAACTGAATTGATGCATTCTTTGATAATGTTATCATACACTGAGTAATTTGTTCTACAGAAACAACGCGTAAATTGAACAATTTACCTATGTATGGTATGTGATCCGTTCCATATTCTCATCGTATTTAGTTACAGAAATGGTAACTAATTCCTAAGAAACACACTTGTAATTTACGATCGAAGAAAAAAAAATATTTCGCAGAAAATGTAATCGAAATTCATTCTTCGCCTTACTCTTTTATTTCCAGAATAATTGTATGTATTTATTAGTCAATCTTTATACAAAACAATTTATACTTTGAATGTAAAAAATCATTTTAACAGCTGTCACCAACAGGACAAAGTCAAGAATGAAATCCGATACAATTAGATTAATCGATATGATTAAATATTATAAATTCATCATAACTCGGGTGGTTGGTGAGAAAAATAAATTAGTTACATGAAATAAATCCACCATAACTCAGCGTTTTCAATAAATGTACACTGCATTAATGAAGGGGTTACTGAATTTATAAATGTATTTAATGAGTAAGTACATAAAATAAGTATAAAACATCAAAGAGATGTTAACGTATATGATATGAAAGGAAATATTACAGATTTTGTTTTTATATGAAAGGCGATAAAATGTGGGGAAAATCAGTTTTGAAGGAAAGCAAATCGGGCGCGTGTCGCGTGTAGTTAGAACGCAGTGTATGGCACCCCTGTTCGACCTCTGGCCTGCGGGCGCCCCCCAGAGAGTAGAGTAAAGTAACGGTGAGGGTGGCATGTAGCGCGTCCTTCTGTGCAAACAAAGTTTAACCACATCTTGGCACGCGCCTTCAGAAACACCTTTCCAACACGTCTGCCGTCCGTTGTTTTTCATGCACCCTCCTCAACCCTCACCGCCCCTCTTCGGCCTATTCCACGAGCCATTTGGAAGCCCGGCGAACTGACGGTCTCTCATTATCTCAAATAATAATTAATTCTCATCTAATTTGTACAATTTCGCGCGCGACAGCTCGTACTCGTTAACAATTTTGTATTTGCCTTTTTATATCGCGCGATAATTTTATTGCTTGCATTAATCTTCCGCATGACATTGTCTGAAAGAGCGACAAAAGTAACGCGACAGTAATATCTCCAGTTACCGTTTTTCATTTAAGAAAATCTCTGAGAATTGTAATTGAACAAACACTGCTGCTTGCAGCAATCAGTTGAAATATTTTTATGTTTCCATACATATGAAGTATATGCGTTAGTGAAAGAATTTACTTATTTCAGTGGACGATATGAAATAAATATTCAAGGAAATGAAATTGTTAGTAATGTGTGGTTTCTCGGGTACAATAGAGAAGAAATCGAGTGTATAATTGTACGTATTATCGTCGGTGTTGGTGATGTTAGACAATTCGGTGGAGATGATGTAGCAGGTCTCGTGTGATTCTGGGATACATGAGAATAGAGTAAGCACTAGTAGTGGTAGTAGTAGGGAACGTCAACGTTTTCCCATTTTGAAGAGCGTATTTGGTCGACGCGCATCCGCTAAGCTCTGACAAAGGCACTCGGTATTGAAAACGCTATCACATCAAGGCAGGAATGTCTGATAGGTATATACAGAGAATGTTACCGGGAACCCTGCTGCTGCTGCTCAGGCCGGCCGATATCGAGAACATATCGGGGCCCGTTAGGTGTTACATTTTCGGGTGGCGGCTGATGGTGTTTCCTCCCGTGCACACCCAGGAGTGCCATACACAAACCGTGGATACAACCGCATTTCTAACCGGCGACAGATCCATAACCAATGTTTACTGCGAATAAGGACGGGATTCTGAATTTATGACGCATCGGATTTTCGCGTATAAATCGCAAGTTTAAGGAAAACTGTTTCTTTGTAACACGCACACCTTTATTCAACGTTTAGCTTCACGCAAGGACAATTGAAAATCACACCAACCAGAATATTATATACATGTGTATGCTATCTAGCTAGAGTATTGTAAAATCTTATAGTGTTATTATGTATATCTTTGTATTTTTCAGCAATATTTCATCTTCTTCTTGAAATTAATTCACTTTTCCATCCACTGAATAAAATACACTTACTCTCTATTCGTTCTGGATTTTCTTCTTTATTTACACGAAGACGAAAACTGTCTGGCTTAAAATGAATATGAATGAAGAATTATAAAAATTAATGAATGAATTACATTTTTCATTTGTCACGGGGAACACAGTTTTTAATTACTTTTTGCATCTGCCCACACTTAACTTTAATAACTCATCGCAAATCTAATTTCGTTTACGTAAAATTTTTCATTTTCAAAACGGACGAATTTAAACATGGAATTTTTTTTAAACATAGATCTTCAACTTTACAACTCCATTAATATTAGGAATAACAATATGAATCTTGACACTTATAAAGATGAATACATAGCTGCAGAATATTAACACGTCCGTTGAACATGCTTGTGTGAAATATCACAAGTCTGAAACATTTGTAATGTTTGAAATTTTACATATTTAATGCCGTCTCCTACATGTTTTATTCGTATTTAAAGCTATCGAGCTTCAGAGAGAGAGAAGGTGTATCATTCCTGTTGACTTTAATATTATTTAGGGGTCTGTCTCTTCCATTCGGTATTTAAAGTAAAAATAAACATTTTTATTCAGGCGCGAAGTAATTCAGTAGATGCTGTTACGCGGCGTAATGGCATTATTCCAAATTCTTATTACTTGGCCCGCGAAATATTTTACGAGAAGCCACGGCAGAGAAAGCAAGGCAGACGGTGGGATAGTTCGTGTGATCTCAGGAGAGATGGTTCTTTCTTTTCTGCAACTCCGTACGTCTTAACCCGCCTTGAACAGTAGCGATTTTCCTGTGCGTTTTCTGTAGGAAAGTTAACGTAGCATGCGGTTGAAAACCGCCTTTCGTGTTTTGAATGATTACATCAGTCACGAATCTGACGCCATCTTATCTCAAAAGTAGGCTGTTCAACACAAAAATATCATTATACACGCCGTGTGTTTTTTTACATTTTATATATCAGAATCTTTGGGTATACATGACATTTGTTTAAAATTCTTATACTATTTTCGATAATTAGTTTATTTTTGCATATGAAATATACTGAAAAGTTTGTTAGAAATATTGCTAATTCTTAATGAATAATTGCTACTGTATTTATACATATTCATGTTGTTGGAATTAAGAGATGCATATTTAGAATAAATGTACTACAATCTAACGAGTAGATATGATGTTTACTTTGAAAGTTTGCCACGTATATATAAGTAGTGTAGGGAGTTGGATGTTAAGATGTTGGTAACACAAGTGGCTGTTGTATCCTCAAGGTGAACATTGTACAGAATGTTCATGTTGAACTTGGATGTTGGCTTGGAGTGTGCGTGTAGATATTGTAGTTTTACCAATGGAACGTATACGTCGAATAGCTGATAACACTGCATTGTGTCGGACGTTGTATCATTGTGAAGGGTCGTCCTATCACCCGCGGGGAGATAGGCTGTCTTCCTACACCCTACCAAACACTGTGAGAGGACGGTCGGTTGCTCGGTTGGAGTGCAGACTGTGTATGTTGGCCGTCGTCGTGTATGTTTGCCCTGTTGTCTATTTTAGCTAACAAACGTTCGCCGGCCGGACAATTCACCTTATCTCTATGGATGCTACTTGTGTGTGAACACAAATTTGAACTTGGTCTGCATAATGTTTGGCAGTGTGCACTTACGGCACACTGGAGACCTGTACCAACGTACACGCGGGCCACGGTCAACGGATGGTAATTCAATAACCCTTATACCAAAAGCCCTCTTCACTCTGTCCCTCTCCCATGAGCCACAACCACACCTACACACCTACACCATACATGGAACAAACGTTACAATCTCTTATAACTACCGACCATACATTATATCTACTTGTTCTCTCAACTTGAACAATGCAAATTTAATTCATGTGTGTACTTCGTGCATGTAACGTGATTTCAGACTCAATGAAAAAATCGAACATTGACGCAAAATCACTCACAGTTTTTTTTAGGAAAATAAACATTTAAAAAACCGAGTTTCCTTCACCGAAGCTTATCTAATTACCTTGACATGTACTCGCGTACATACTTTCATATTTAATATGCATAAGATACGGATTTTTTAACATTTTCATATTTATTTTCATACATAATTGAGCAGCGAATAATGTTTGTGTCGGGTAACAGTGTTGTATGTATTAATGTTATTTTATTGTATCTAGTGGATCATCATTATTAATGAAAGTTTGTTAGTAATTATCATTTTAGGAAATCTGTCTGATTTCAAGCTTAGTAGAACTATATGTGTATATGAGTGGGTAAATATAAAATTATAAGTTGGTAACAGCAAGTTGTTATATAAATTATCGGTGCTTTAGTAACTACTAATTTGAATTTCTC
Source organism: Calosoma granatense (assembly GCA_022063505.1). Lineage (NCBI taxonomy): Eukaryota > Metazoa > Arthropoda > Insecta > Coleoptera > Carabidae > Calosoma > Calosoma granatense. Next base: position 7,343,492 of record JAGJTL010000104.1, on the reverse strand, counting down.
GTGCAGGTTTCAGTGGTGCTGTTTACATTCTCTACATATTACTTTTCCACAGCTTTGCCATAGAATACACTGGCTTATGTGAATACACACACGGATGTATGTATTATGGAATGATACACATACATGCCTAGTGTATGTGTGTTTAGGTAAATTTAAAAACTTTTATAACTTATATTACATCGACAACTTTGAGTGACAGTTCCTACTTTGTATACTTAACTATTTTGTGTACAGAATTAAACTATTATTTATGTTATGACTGCTACTGGACTACGGAACATGATACTTTTACATATAATATTCAATTTATTAGTAGATGATTCTTGTATAACATATATATAGACGGATATTATTACATGTTATACATATATGGATATACACAAGTTCTGTATATAGCAAATCACTTGAATACTCATCCCTAGTAAATACATTATCCTTGCTTGTACTAATGAGAGCAAGAATTGTGTTCGCGCATGAGATTGACTCAATCTTGTTGTTTGTGTTTTAGTATATGTATGTATGTACCTATGTTATGTACTTGCATTATACTGTAGGTAATACCTAGTAGTATACAAGTAAGTTTGTGGATTGTGTTGCGTAATATGTTGTAAGTTCCATCAGGAGTGGTTGAATAAGATATGTTAACAATACATAACCGTCGAGTGTGCTGAACAACTTTTGTGTTAATACCGCTACATTTCATCACGTTAATTACAAATAACTCATTTCCATTACGCGGGCCCAGAATGTACTAATAGAATAACATGCATTGTATTTTGAATTCCTGACAAAGTACGTAATTAATCATTTCATCGATCTGATAGCAATGTATTATTCATTTAGATCCGTATAATCAACGATATTATATGACTGTATTTACATTATCATTCATTATGTATAAACTAATACTTACATTTCTTCTTAATGACCGTTAATGATACAATTATTTAAAAAGTAAAAACAAAAATAACATTATTGCTACGAATTACAGATAAAATACATTTATTTTTTGTATTCTGAATTTCTGAGAAAGAAATTCAATTTCTTCAGTAAACTAATCCCATGGATTTGAATGTTGAAGACGTACGCATTCTCTAATTGAATCGGCCTAGCATATATTATTCCTCCATAATCTGAATGGAAGTTAAAAATCCATAGCATATGTATTAAAATTCATATGCACGATAGAGATCAATAATCCCTGAGTTTATAGCTACAGTAGCATGTAAGACAACAGTACATACAGTGCCCCATTATGTAGAGTACTTTGTTTGATAAAATATATTATTATTACAGCATGAGAATATATTATATAACTAACCCATGTGGTAGCTATATTGTTTCATTGTTTATATTCAGTTTTAAATGGAAAGATAAGGCTAAATACCGGTAGTACTGTATCGTACATTTGCAGAAGCATTGTACACAATACTATGTTATAATATGGTAACTTTTAATACAATTCCCACACATCACACACAAATACATACATACATATATTATCAACTGATTTAATAGATGAATCGTTGATTTAATACGTTGTAACAATGACGTTATCACGGGTAATCGGTACATGTGGCACTATGGTCACTGTGACCGCACCGGTTTTATCTGAAATGCAATGTTGACATATGTCAGCACTGTGTTAATATAATTAATATATTTTATTGAATATAATGCTGAATTATGTCATGCATATAAATGAAAGTTTTCATCAGGTACAAATAATATAACTGTGTTTGTTTGTGTTTACACACTGTTTGTGCCACAAAAATTCACCAGATATATTTTACCCGAAATGTAATTAAAACATTTGATTACAAATGTGAATATAATTGCTTATTCATAAACAATTGAGCAAGATTAATAGCGTAGTTGTATAAAATACAAAATATTTCATATTTATTATTAATGACATCGACAACTTACTCGTACAGTTCAAAACAAAGCAAACATACATTGGTGTTAATTAGTTTTATTTCACTGTATATCTACCAACAAAACAGTTTGTTAATAAATATTTTTATACAATATAAATTGTAGTGTAAGGTAAAGTGGTTATTATGCAACGCATATATCAAGGGAACAATTTCACTAAAAGTCATAAAATGTAAAGTTAGACTAACGATGTATTTTGAAAATGAAACAAAACATTTTATAACAGGCGTTTTGTATGCCATTAAGAAGGTCTAACTAATTTAATATACATGTATTGTGTTCATATTTTTTGTTCTGGTTTTTAGTTGAGGTGTCCCGCAACTAATCTTTTTCTCAATTCTATTTATGCTACTTGATACTGGTCATAACGTACACCACATGAGAGAGAACAAATACCTACCTCAATGCAAAAACCAAAACGCACACTACAACACTTTTAGTTCCACACATTAAATTAACAACGTTTCTTAGATATACTAACCACAAGCCATCCCATATGCAGTTTCTTCATTCTGTTGACAATACAGTATAATCCTATTATATCTACAGATGTGTATTTATTCTAAAATATACTTACATGTAGTACAGGAGATTGTACTGTTACATTCTAACTTATCCACACATGAGAACATATGCATTACATAATAGATAATTACAGCAATATATTTCCATGAAAATATTACACATGTAGTATATGTTTCAATTGATGATAGATGATGTTCCAGAACAACCCAGCAGTATTTTGATTTAACTCCTAGAAAAGTTTTTATATCTTTGAAGTTTGCCTCCGGGGATGAAATGAAATACTTTTTTCGTTGTTGTTGTTGTTGTTGTTGTTTAAGGGCGAAACATTTGTTGATTTTGTATTGTCAGTTCATAAAACTTTAAAGTGTCACATGTAGCTGGTGACGTGTCTGGACTAGGTCAGCCGTGCTAAGGCAAATGTGAAATTGTACTCTGTTTGAAAATGAAACGGTATTCTCGGACCGTTTAAACACTGTGGAATGGAACTGTTGGACGACCGCCGCATGTAATATGTGTTGGTCGCGTTTTACGATGATGTTCATTTTATAGCGTCCTCTGTACCAAATGTCTTAATCAATAAAACCACCAATGGCTTCTAGCCGATATCAAATATAGAGCTTTCCGCAAATAAATTGACACTGGAATACTTTCAACGAGAAGTGTTTTAATAAATAAAACTCTTTATATCAAACCGCAATACACTCTGAGCGATGAGTTCAAAGAATATATTGATATCTTAAATGTTCTATAGCTGATGTACCTACATACTTTCAATATTAGTTTGTTCAAAAGTAGTGTAGGAAAATAAACAAAAGCACTTTATGACAAAGTTGAAGCTTCTCTCGCATGTAGCAATATAATGCACATACACGCTACAACAAATCACGTACCGTCAATGTACGACATACGTTCAGGTGAAGGTTCGTTACGTAATAAAACTAGCCGTACGTTAGGCGCTCAATGACATTAATCATGGTTAATTATTAATTGGTGTAGACCGTCTATCTCGCGGCAGTATATTCACGTCAGCCGGATGAGGTACGCTAATAGAACCAGGAACCATATATGAGCTTACCGTGTGAACGTGCTGTTCGTGTCTTGTACGTTTGTTCCGATTGTCACACCTGTGATGAATATATGAGCACTTGATGAACGTTACAATATTTGACATAATATACCAATTTCACTCTACCTACCTGCCGTGTGCATACTTGTCATCAACATAAACGTATTAACTTGTATACATATTTCAATTCTTTCCGAATTAAAATTCCATTAAAATGTCATTATTAAAGTTACATTGAACTATATTTCAACTAAGTTATTTATAAATTTAATTAGATGTTTGTTTTAACTTTTATCTAATTCCTTATGCTCTGAGAATGAAGGCAATCACAGTGTTTCTATAATATTTATAGGTAGAGAATACAAATATGTAGAATATTTCATCCAACATTAGCTGTCAGTTATCCGTCTCTAAAATAACATGTCAACTCCATATATTCTCATCAAATAGAGGACGAATTGATGAAATCCACTAAAACAATAGCAGTAGGTCATTACGAATGTAACAAAATCATTTGTACAAACTTGTAAATCCATCACGTGTCACAATGTGAAGCGCCAGAGAATAAATAAAGGATCATTGTTTCACTTGATCGCGTGTTCAATGAATCATCGGCGGTGCAGAGCCAAGAGAGGATACAGGATAGTGAGAGAGAGAGAGAGAGAGAGAGAGATAGAGAATAAGCAAGCTGTACACCACGAGCACCAGCAGTACCGCTGCCACCACTAGCGTCACTAGCGATGGTGGCGCGCTACATGGAAGCGCCAGAACTAACGTCGATGCTCACTCGTCGTTATTGGGCGCGACTGGAATGGGAGTCCCCCGTTGCACTGCAGACCAACGGAGCTCGATCACTCGACCAATTTGAAATCAATCAGGCGGTTAGTCGATTCAGTGCTGAAATCATTTTACTATTGAGTTTCCGCTGCCAACTCGGCTGCATCCGTTTATACTAGCAGGCTGTGATGCGATGGGCCATCATTGTTCATGCTAAAATAATTATTATAACTACACTCCGTATCATTAGTCTAAATTGTATAAAATCTAAAATAAACTAACTAATTAATCATTTATACAGATCATATGTCGAGTATATACTCTATATTATAGGGTAGTGTTATATAGGTAATAAATAATAATGATTCTGACATATGCAGCCGGATGTGACTACACACTAGTACTCGCGGAAAAAGATGCAAAACTGAATGCCGATTGAGTGAACGTTGGTTTCCAGAATTACCCGGTACATGTATATATTGCAGCGCATTTCATTTGAACTTTGCACTCGTTATTATAAATATGTATGAGTTGGATTTTATATCTTTGCTTTTTAGAGTCAGGTTTAAATGAAACTTTATTCCAGTTATAAACATATTTTATACTAGAAAAAAAAATTATTTTTACCAGGATATAGGAAATATTTATGACGACACAACCACGTCCGACATAATGCTAATATAAAATTATTGTTATAATTTTCTCTACATAAATATCATTTATATTTGTAAAGTTTATTTTTTTTGTATAATTACGAATAATTCACAATTAAACTGTAAATGCGGATTTGTCTTCAGTTTTACCGTACGTGTGCCGTAATTAAATTTAAAAATAACGACATGCATGGTTGTATTTTTATTTGAGAATTATGTAGAGGATTTACAAACAAATTAACTTTTTTCAAATGCCTGACCAAAAAAATGAGAATTTTTCTTTCAAAACCAAAATAGTGTATAAAATTTTAATTACATTAAAAAAAAAATTAAACTCTAAACATGTGAATAGGTATTAAGATGACGTTGAAATACTGTCAACTAACTTGTTTTTTGTTTCGTTACTGCTTAAACTGTCAGCGCTTGTCGAGTAAATTATTAAAAACCCGTACATAAGTGTTCATTTATATACATATTAGCTTTTTACGGTATTAGAGTCATATACTTTAAGATAAAATCAACATACAAAGCACCTGACACTGCCAGAATAATTTATTTTTAACATATTTTGAAGAAAAAGATTTCATTCTATCGGAATTATTTACAAGAATATATAAATATATAACATAAAATATCAACGTTAAACTGTATGTCTTACAGTAGTAACTTTGTAACGTGTAATAACACGTGTTCTTTGCCGTGTTTAAATTGGAAAGTAAATGCAACGAATTTACGACTTCGGTAATAATTCTCCAAGTAATTATTTTTATCCGTCAATAACACGTTGTATATACCCCGAAGGAGTTACCTAATAGCTTTTAATTGCTTTTATTGCACGTAGCATATTTATGTTTGTGTTTCTATACCACCATCTATCGGCTTGTTTATCGACTAAACAACAACAGCGACAGTTAACAATGTTATACATACATACGTATTTTATCTATGTTTAATCACCTATGCTTACCTTCATGACACTCATATGAGAATCTTATTCAGATATAAATAGTCACAGCTATTGTGGACAACGATTCAGCAAAAATTGTCATTATTGTTAGTGTTGACAATGGACGTTTGTAAAATATACTTTTCTAACAGATTAATGCCGTGGTCGAATCAGTAAATCAAATCGGAAAATTACCTTATAGAGTAATGGATCTAATTATCCATTATAATTGAAACTCGCTTCGAAAACATAATTCTTATCCTAATATGAATATCCTTACAGCTATAATTAACCCTATTTTAAATATTATTATATAAATAAGATGTTCCTTTGAATGATATAAACTGTTATAGCTTAGATAAGAATAGAGAGCACTCGATGCTACAAATAATGCATTATCGACCGGCCCAGGTGAGAATACGCTTTCATGTTACTTTAACCAGAGTCAACTAAAACTTGAGCAGTAGTAGTTAACTTGGCTAACTTAGTATGTCGTTAAATTTAAGTGTTAATTTAGTTTAGTGTAACTGATCGGTCAATTAGTTTAATTTTAAAAGATGTGAATCTAAAGTTGAGTTGAATATAATTTAAACTTGTGCTTTGTTT
>JAGJTL010000104.1:7275340-7336957 GCA_022063505.1 Calosoma granatense | reverse complement strand
ATATTGTGAAAGACAGAGTCTCATAGAGACAGAGAGAAAGAGATAAGAGAGGATAACAGTTAGTAGCAGATGTGTTTACCGATTAAACAAGCATCGTGAAATGTGTCAATACAATTACCGTGCAAGGTAGCATTCATGTCGGTTCTATTATCCCCCATATGTTCAGGAAAACCAATATTTACGTTTGTTTTGTTACGACATACGGTGGATCAACTTGGCTTATTAAATTACAGGAAAATGTTCTACAGTTAACTGTTAACTGACAACTTTTCCACCTTCCTTTCAACATTAGATTATTTGCTTTTCCTTTATCTCGGTGATTTTCTTTTTACTTTGCAGTTTCTTTTGTTTACGAAATGCATTCGGAGCTTCTGGTTTGAAAAATTGAAGACTAAATTATAAAAGACAAGGCGTTTTCCACAAGGCAACAATAATGTTTAGATTGTTTGATATTTTGTACGGAGGCGAGAAGTTTGTTTTAAATAAATTTTCTTTAACGTGACAAGCAGAAAATGATATATGGCATCTGTTTGCAGAACTGCCACCAGTGTTCAATTCAACATGTTCTTTTGAATTTATTTTTTACAAAATCAATAACGAATTCTCTTTTATTCTACAATACTTCTAATTCCATATAGAGAATATATATGTTATATAACATTATCATTGTATATTTGTGATAATCTTCTCAATATTTCCTAGTGATTACTAATGCAAATCTCAAGTCCATCTCGTCTGCTCGGAAGAAATCTTGGTACGTGTCCATTATCCTGTTCAGGAAGTATCCTTGAATCTCTCCTGAGTTAAAGTTACGTAAAACTTATTTCGTGTTATTATTACAAACATATTTTACATCTTATTAAAATTCAGAGCAAGTGTACTGCTTTTTCGTGTTCCTCACAGTTTCACCGGCGTTATATTATTACTGAACGTCGCTGAGTATGGATAATAAAGTCCGCGGATAGGAACGGCCGTGCAAGCGTTGACATAACTTGACTAAAAGAAACAAATAGAGGTTTCGGGCGCAGGTGCTGGCAGCACAGTCATGTTTATTGAATCCGGGAACAGAATGATCGATGAAGACAACACCTACACTGCTATTGTGAGTTATAAATCAAAAACTTACTTTTTACTACCAACGCTACCTAGTGGCTTAATTTGTTTAAACATCTCACAAACTACAAATACATAACCGATTTTAATCTCATACAATGTTATGTCAGAATAAATAATTCTAGAACATGCAAATATTATAATAAGTATTATGTTTATTTCCAACTGTGTTAATGTTATCAGTTATATCTACACAGCGTGGTGAAAATGTCTCTTTTAAGTACGAATTAGTACAGAGAAAATTAGATTTCATCAGGCTTGTTAGTTATTCAAGTACTCGGAAAATGATGTACCCGGTAAATCAATTTATGAAGTGCACTTCCATGAAATCTTGTTGCCTTAGAATAAAAATGTTAACATTATGAAGAATATTGTACAGTGAGCACTAACTTAGAAATACATTTAGTTTTAAATGACATGAATGTGTAAATATTTTTATACTCGATGTATGTATATATGTATGACAGTTGCCTCAGTGGGATTTTACTTTTGAATAACACTGTACAGTAATTGTTCAGTATATTGCGTTGGAAAATCAGATGATATATTCAGTCCCAGGCGATACACGTACAAAACAGCAAGTACGTAATAACACACGGTATTTTGCTGCACATGTACGCGGTTAATAATATTCTGTTATAAATATATTTCAACTTGGAACAGGAAATTATTCTAGTATCGATTTAAACTAGTTGTGTTGTATAATAGTGTGTGTATGTCCACATTAGGTAATTAAATGTACTCACCGGCCCATTTGTATACATCAGTAATTAACTAACATCAACACGCGGTCAGATGAAACTCACGAATTCACACGATAGAGAGTCCTCCTCTTCACTACACATATTGTTCACTCTAAACGTTCACTCACGCAATATCCATCGTAATGATCGGTAGACGAATAGCGTGACGACACACCAGTGTATTGTTTGGTTTTATAATGAATGTGATTGAAATATCATTCCTGAAAAATACATGTTAACTATATACCTGCCATTAATAAACGTACGTCCGTACAGGCCACATATGAATGTAATTATTTTAATGGTTCTATCAAAGCAGATCTAAAAGCAGTTTATAGTAATAGCTTCATGTGATCTTATTACCTATAACCATTATCTATCTATTGACGTTTATTGATTAATCGACCTTATTACATTGTCCAGTTAGCTGTAAATATCGTTTATACATGTTAAATCAATCACCGGAAATATTATACTGCATAACAGCACAGGAACATTTTAAAATAAATTCGTCAAGCGTTAAATGGAGCTTAGAACATAAACAGGCACATAAAATTTAGTAAGCTATAACCGAAAGATGTTAAATATCTACTGTACGTATTACTGAAACACATAGGTTAACATAAACTGAACTAGTTAGAAACTGGCGAGTTGTATTGTTTTTTTAGGTACTTATGTAGATTAAAGCCGTGTATAAAAGAGGTAGAAACATTTTGTCATTGTCTCGGACGATTTAATTTTTACTGATCAAAGAGTTCTGCAAAAAATCAATTTACTTTTATCCTACATATATTGTGGTGTGCAGCCATTTTATTATACAAGTTATCATGTGATTGTCATATAAAAAGAACATGCTGAATGAATGATGTGGAAACCTAATATGTGGTATCTTATACGCAGATGATAAAAACTGTTTTATTAAAAAATATATCGATGCCTAGGTATTATCTGCTCGGGAAAATATATTACTGGAACTGGGTTCGTCCGCACTCAGTCAATGTGTATGCATAATCACCCGTCTACAGTTTTCGGTTCAGCTAGGTTCGGTAGCTTTCGCTTTGGTTCCAACTACATTCGGTTTGAACAGACAGCAGACAGGTACGTATAGAAGGCTTGGCTCAGTTTCGGATCCATGTTTCACGTATCGTATCAGTTGGTTGTATGGTGTGCAATGAATCAGGCAAGATTCCGTGTATTTAGACCGTGGAAAATTTCTGATTGCACAGTCAGCGTGAATCCGTGTTCAATCAAAATAAACTGTGGTCATTTCGCGCAGGGACTGAGGCCTGCATCTCAAATGGATTTTGTAAATGGGAAAATGTTACGCGCGATACGCTTTTTGCGACAGTTTTTTTTGTCAATTTGTTAGATGTACAGATTGGACGAATGTCGAATTTAGCAAAACATTTATATTTAACTTATATTCTAGTATGTATTACACTACGGATTCTTGTGAATATAATTGATAATTATTCTAGTTACACTTTTAATTGTACAACAAAGTGTTGTGAGAATTATATCGCTTATAATAATGAGGGAGCTGAAACAGTTGAAACCAACGCGTAACTAAAACGAAAACTGTTGTTTTAAAACCATAATAAAAACTCTACAACGCCACAAACGCATAACGCAGTTACACTTTACTGTCGCAGTGCATAAATTTAAAGAATAAAATTAAATAAAATCCCTAGTGCATAAACTACCTTGCGCAAATTGCAAATAAAGTAAAAAAAGACTAGTATTTGAAATGTTAGCGAAACCGCGTTGATATACTGCGACATGCGAACAAACTTTAAATCTGTTCATAGAAATCTGTAGAAATTAAGTGCACATAAATTAAAATTAGTAGGTATTGTTATGCAGTATAATTTAATGGCTGATAGTTTATGTGCCTCTTGAAAAAAAGAGCTGTCGTTGAACAACAATCTAGATAACACTTGCTTATCTGCGAATATAAAACTCTAGAACACTGAAACATAAATTTGTTGCTAGCTTTAATTACAACATGTAAATTGTACAGATATTTTTTAATGAACACTGGGCACATTATGATGTAGGTTTGTACTCGTTATTAATTTATATACGTTACGATATAATCAAGTATATCACTGTCAGTATTTCAGTTTAAATATTAAACATAATGAACGGGATTCTCTTATTTCTACTGATTCAATATTCTTCATGTGTACTAGAAATATTCCATTAGTGCAATCAATTTATTTTCTGAACCAACGGTCAGTTAAATGGCACAGCATAAGTTCATTACAATCCTTCAATATCTTCTATTAGTAACATCGTTTCCTTTTCTTTTCGAACTTTTTCCTCCGTACATGAACCGGCGAATCTAAAAAGTAGCAGAGAGAAACAGTCATAAAGGATAATGACTATCACAAGGAGGTAAAAACTGTGTAAGTAAAAAACTGATTGCAGTGGAAAAACAGTATTATTTTTACTAGTTCCAGTACAGTACGACGGTACGGTACGGTTGTACTGTGCACACGTAATATTTCCGTGTCTGCAGTAACATATTGCATTGTAGTGTTCCCGCAATAACATAATCAGTGTGTGTGTATACGGTTGGAAACAAGAGTGGAATCCGAATGACCTGATGAACTGGCCAACGTGTAGCCTGCAGCGATGATCGGAACGCTAACGGACGTACGTATTTTCTGCTACAACGTTTGCGATCGTCAAGCCAAAGGCTAATGCGATAAATAAAATATCGATACCAACTGGCTAACATTCACGTGTATCTGGTCTCAGAAAGCTTTTAGTTAATGGAGTTTGCTCAATCATATACTATACTATACAGAGTTCTAACACAGAATCATCATTATTTTACCTCCAATTATCCATCGTTCATAATTATTGCAGTATTTTACATTTTATATTACAGAAATACAGTTATACAAAACTTTGATCCGTGTACATCAGTCGATAACAATGTTATTGAAAAATAAAGAATGTAATTGTACAATATTGAAACGTATGTTTAGTCATGTTAACTGCACATATGCATTTGTTGCATCACTTTTATCTGCACACACACATCCTGTTTGATTAATCAATTATTGAACGCGAGTGTTGTCAAAAAACGTTAATACTATTTTATAATTATCTGGTGCAGTCATTCGTAAAAATTGATAAAATACAAATTGTATGTAATTTCTGTTATTAATTTAATACTTTGTATAAGCACAAATTTATCCAATTAAACGTTTACAAACTAATTACGTTTGATATAATTGTTCTGAGAATAATTTATAATTGAACTAGTTTTTATTAATTAGCTACATATTTTTGTAAAGCTAGATACGCACGGCAATGGATAAACTTTTAATTTATTTCTCAATTTAAAGGAATTATCTTGTAACTAGGATATGAAAGTAATATTATTTCAATATTTTTCTAGAAGAAATTAGCAGTAGAAGAAGATGAAGATAACATTTTAGTAGATATAGATAGAAATTATTCATAACACTTTTAGCATGTAGAAAATATGAAAACTAAGCGCAAGAGTTGCTGAAATGTTCATGTTCTTGCAAGTTCTGTTTTGGAGTATCCATGTAGCGCGTCGTGCTGTTTCATCACGATCTGTTATAATACAAGTTGCAGTAAACTTTTGCATTTCTAAACTGAAGATAACCGCCTGCTTGGAATCGTTTAAACAGACGTGAGTAGGAAAGAGATAAGAAACAGTAAAAACAACACAGCAGGAAAACTAGTTAGGTGTTTCTTTTCCCTTAAAACGCCAGCTTAATTTCCATTCATTTGTCTTTTATTAATTGCGGCCATTCATCTTGCAATTTATTCCATTCCATTCCATTCGGAATATTAGTTTTTATTCAAGTTTGTCTACAAAGCAATACGAACATTTATAATAATAGACAGTAATATGCTCGTAATTACAAAGCTACGTGATGTACATTTATATACATACCCACCTCTATTGATTTTATATTTAGTTAGCATTTGCTGTCTCAAACTAAATGTTGTATGTTTGATGAATTTCGTGGAAAATTTTAATCCAAAGCTATTTACAGAATTTACTGAAAAACAAAGAGACCAGTAAACGAATTTCATGCAAGTACTAAAGCAATCATATTATATGTATATGTGTATAAAAAGAAGATATTGCGGTATTCGTATTTAGGTCAATGATTAATATATTAGTAATATAGTTAAGTATCAGCGTATAACATGTAAGTGTCCTATTTCGATATAAGGTTTATATAGTTTTATCTAGCCGTATACTATATTTAGCTGCAGATATATGTGGAGTGTTGTTGTAACTGAATGTCCAGTGCAGACCGTGACAGAGAAATGAAAACCGAAGTAATCTGTCCCAGTTAAACACTCCACTTTGATAGAGTTTTATTTTGAGTTGATTGCCTGTCAATCTTAATATAGATAGGATCGTGGGTCATGTCGGTGAGAAAATTGTTGATGGCAGTGGTCAGTGGCCAGTTCAGTGTAAAGACCAGTGACCAGTGAGTGCACGCTATCGCTATCGCTGTGTATCGCTATCGAGAAATGTCATTTATAGATAATTCAGTGGTGTAGTGTGCGGCTTAATGAACGAGCTGGCCTGCAATATATAACTTGAATCCTGCCAAGCTCGGCCACGAAAACTAGATAAATGTCATACAATTTCTTCTATATACTTTCCCGTTTTACGGCAAGCTATTTATCAACTTGATGCCTTTTATATCTCTTGATTGTGAGCGTCATCAAAGATTACGGCACATTTTAATCCGAACGAAACCGATCCCCATATAAGCTTCTTCAGTATAATCCCTTATTGACTTCCTGCGGTTTCTCATTTAGCCGGGAGCCTCCTTAATGCGTCATTATTAAGGCTTATGATATATTTACTTTTTTCTAGAGCAGCCGCATTATCCTCTGGGTTTGTAGCTCTTTACAAACTGTTAGACATTTTTGTTATTAAAAACTTGTTTCTATTCAAATGAAAATCCCCACTTTCACTAATTATCCTTAAATAGTGAATGTAAATTAGTCTCGTCTCGATGTTACTTGTGGAATCATTATTTCTATCCTATGCAAATAAACGTAACAAACGTTGACTAGAAAATTAATTCTGATCTTTGGGAATTTTCCGTACAATTGCACTATAAAAAGTTTATTTTTTATGGAAATGAGTCTGTGGTGAAACTGGTAAACATTTACCTAATTTTATTCGCCAAATAAAACGGAAAAGTTTTTACGTTAATCAAAAGCAACCATGTTTAATGAAAACTCGCTAATTGTTGGAAAAACTAGGACGCAAACAACTCTATTTGAATTTCGGCTTATTCATTCGTGTTAGGTCGATGTCGATGTGGATTATTTGGCGTCACTGTCGTCTGCTGGTGCGACATGCATTGTAACTTTGTAATGTCTTGTGTTGATTGGTGTGTTGTTTAGTTGAACACGCATGGTGAATGCGTTATGTTCTTTACAGCATCTGCTCGTGTTCATTTCCAGACGACAAAGTAAAACTTCTGCGTCCGGAACGGAAGCAAAAAGTGCAACGAAACAACTCAATTAGCTACTAATTCCTACACCGTCTTTGTTTCGGTCTTGTTCTGGTAGCAAGCAGAAGTATATAGAAATCGCAAGTGAGCCGTCGCGCCAAAATCCTGACTCAATCCAAGTTGCTGATCCTGGGATTAGATCACGTGCGCAACGAAACGCAGGGCCGTCACGCGACCAAATGAAGTCGAAAAGTTAATCCCCATTACAAGCACACAATGTACCCCGATCTCGCATGCAACCAGAAACTATGTTCGCCCAGTCCAGCACGTACTCAGTGTTACCACTAATGCAATTATCCATGCACACACACACAGAACCCACCAGTGTGCCATAGTCTTACAGGCGATTTTTTTATTATATTTTATATGCTAATTACCTAAGCCATAAAGGTGATAGAATCAATCAACAAAGTTACAAGGAACGTGGTATAAATGACCGAGGAATAATTTGTGCCTGCCAGCAATGTTTTGCAGTATTCATAATTTTATAAACTTCACCAAAGCATGATTGTCCTTTATGAGTATAAATAAAATGATTCCCGGTGAAATTGTAACGTTGAAGTACATATGAAGTGCGTGTCCACAACACATGGAAACCGTGATCACAACTAAAAATCACATTGCTTTCTGGTAAATGGAACTAGACACGAAACTAGTAAGTCCATGCATTCATACATTAAAATTTGCAACGAATTTAAAAAGTATACGGAGCGATTTGTGGAAGAGAATATTTCAAAATAATGGTCATATCCAATTTCCCGTTGAGTCATTTTTCGTGTTGAAATGTGTATCAAACACCGTTCGCAAATTACGTTTCCGAACGGTGTTTCTTAAATTGAGTTTGAACGCAAAGTGGCCTGATATCGAGTTGCTTTTGTGTGCTCAGATATAACTAGGTGTGCATAAAAAGCACGTGCGCGACAAAGAACATCGTATCCGTCGCGCTGTCGTAGCGTCGTAACGTCTGTTGTGTCGTATGCACCCCCATCTCTCTCACTGCCTGCCTGCCCGGCCACTAATGGTGTTTTGCATCAGTATTACTCCATTTCCTTGCTGGCGTAATAATACGAAATATGTACACATTGTCGCCGCTTTGAGTGGTTCGTCCGGCGCAAAGTGTAGAAAGTTTTTCAGTCGGTCGATGAAAAGCGACAAACGACATCTCCGGTTAACGCTCGCCAAGTTTTGCGACACCGTTTCCCTGTCTGTCTTTATCCCTGTGATGAATGATGGAAACAGTTTATCGGAGTTAGCAGAAGTCGTCTGCTTTCCCGCTTTAATATTAATGTTTATTTGATTGATCCTTTCAAACGGTGTCGCCACTTAAAATCGACTCAGATGATGACATCTGTGTAAAATCGAATTGGAACTTAGTTTCAGGTGTGCATTGATTAATGACAAGAGCTCCCTCCTCCCTCCGCCCGCACACACACACACACACACACACCCTGGGGTCTCTTGTGCTACTTAATCCGCGCTTTGTATAAAATTATACATCCCTCTCAATTACAAGAGTAAATTTGAATTATTATGTAAGAATTATAGCTAAACAATGACTTTAGTCATTTCAGTTTTAACTTGTGAATAAATCCACCTGTCCTTACGCACAGTATAAATAAGCTGTTACTCACCCTTTTGGTGTGCTGACAAAAGTTACAATATTGACATTCAAAAGGTCACTGAGCTATTGTATTCGCGTTGCTGTATATGCGTGTGGTGTCTTGTGTAAGCTGAATTGCTTTAAAATACACACACTATGCTCAATGTCTCTTTTAAATGTCAGTGTAAATTAAAATGGGAACTGCGCATTATTATTCCATGATTTCACCACAACAGGAATGTTGTCAATAAAATCGTATGAATTACGTCGTATATATTTGTCAATGGTATAAATGAACTGGACAGCCGCGCGCGCGCGTGAAGTGTACACACACCAGAGAGCGTGAGTATCTATCGTTCAATAAAAACTTTACAGTTTCGTTTAGATTACTTTGATAAACTACACTCTCCACCGTTACCGCTTAAAAGAGCATATTCAAGTTCCTTTTGCCGTCCTGTGTCACTTCACTCTTTGAAGTTGATTCTATATAATCCTCATCGCAAAGTTTGGCAGAGTAAATTAAGAAGAAAAACTTTGGAAATCCTCATTAACAATGATTTTCAATTCCGTATTAGTGACGGCTCTAAGTAAGGGAACACTGTACTACACAGACTGTGTAGCGTCGTCACAGCAAGTCCTACGCTCGCTTGTATGTATGCAGATTGCGGCAAGCGACCGGGCGGCTGATTGCTCGTCTTACAATGAGACTCTAGTAAAGCCACGAGTATTATTGTTGATTGGCACGGGGGCTAGCGACTGGTTTCGGCCTGGTCTACTCTGCTCGCACGCGTCGCTCGCTTTGCCATTCTGCTTCTTGAAACCCCGCCGGTATAAACTGTAGTAATCTCTAACCATTGTCGTATTCTCTCAGACAAACAGGGCTTCCATTCGAAACGGAATCATTTCAGACGAAGCCCAGTGCTTGTGATGGGCTTCTTGTTACCGCAGCAATACGTCATTACACGACCCATCTCTCCGATGCCAACCTCCCCAATTCTTCATCGCAAAATTTCTTTTAATTCCTCCAACACAGAACATCTACATGAAACTAATTCTTCTGATTTTAGAATTTCCGTAAATATGTACATATGTATGGGAATTTGTATAATTATGAAATTGGATGGGAAGAAGCACGTCCTTGAGAGAGAGATATGTAACAAGTTTTCCATCTGTATGTACAGATGCCAGGTCTAAGTTTACCATTGGTAATGAGATTTCGCCCGCTGCTGGCTATATTTTAATTCATAATAAATGCCGGTGGCCGCTCGGCTATGGCCACGCCAACTATCATCATGTACCTGATGTAACGGCCACATTTGCCCACGTATATTTACATCCTATATACACATTCATATGAGAGCCGGTTGAGGCCGTGTATGCATGCAGGGGAATGAGAAAATGCCAGGTCGCCGTGTGCGCGGCATTAAAATTTTCATAGTGTAATCACCGTCAAAATTGATAAATTATTAGCAAAGTTGCGCCGAGCGCTAAGCGTACAGTCAGCGTAAGTATTGACATGGACGTCCGTTGCACACGTACGTCTACTAGGCCTGCATCCACACTACACTATTCAATCTCTTTACATGTAGCGGTACCTACTCAGGTAAAGGTATGATATCTTTTGTTAGAAAATACGCTGGAGAGAAGAGAATGTTTACAATGTCACTAGTGTAGGAGATCTCTTCACTGGATGTGGTTAACAATTGGGCGTGAGTGTAACAATGTAACTGCGACGTGTACCAATTAACGTAATCGTGCAACGCAATGTTGTGCACATCTGAATTGATTGTTTTCACTTTGCATAATTAATCTGAGTGTGATCGGCGCACTGTGTTAGGCCGTGATGTATTGTTACGTCGGGCCATCAGTTACGGGCTCGGCAGCGTGGGAACGCTGCAATCTGTGCATCAAATGAAATTTTAACAGTTCGGAAACTAGACCCTCAGTGTGTGTTAATATACACACCCACATGCGCAACTCTATATATTTACCTGGAGCGTAGTGCTAAAGAACATATATAGTAGTTAGAGGCTCAGCTGTTACATTAGCACGTTGTATAAGCACGTTGAGACATGTTGGTATTGTAATAATTGAACGTAGAGCACGGAGACTGCTGGAGGGTGGTGGTACCACATCGCCGACACTACTGTCACAGTCGCTCTACCGGAAACGCTTGGCCGCGTCGTGGTGGACGTCGCAACACTCTGGGGAAATACAACAATAGCAGTTGCGCGTTCACAAACCTACAGAGAGAGGATGGCATGGAACACGCCTCTGTATCACGTTCAGATAGTAGCTCATTGTTTGCATGCACCTGCTACACGACCTCTGCACCGCCCTCGTCTACTGGCAATTTCCCAAATGACGTCAATCAGCAATCCCCAGGTCCGATTACTGTGCCCCGTGTGCGATGACCCTCGGCCCATGCTGTCGCGCGATTCATCCATTACCCTGACTACGCACACTACGATTCCCGATTTCGTAGAGGACAGCCGTCAGATATGTACGAGTGGTTTGTGTATAAGAGAGAGAGAGAGAGAGAGAGAGACCCCAAACAGCCAAACACCCGCCCGTGTATTACATTCACACTGAGTACAGTGTACCTGTGGCATTCGAACACTCTGCTCTAGACCCCGGTATTTCCCAGCAGCTAGTCAGTTTCCTAAATCCAGATCGGCCAATTTCGCATTGTACGATACGTCAGACATGAAACTCGGATGCTTTATGACCGAGGCGAGAGAGTTATTCGACGTGTGTGAAATAAACAGGGTCTGGTGGCGCGCATATATCACACCGACTCGGCCGTAACGAATGGATATTTAGATTAGTTTTCTGTGGCGAGAGAGCGCACGCCGAGATCAAACAGATTGATCAGAGGCGGCGACTGAGTTATCTTACGAACGTGACGCTTGCGATCCTGATGGAGATGTGAACGTGATCCGCCGCCACGTCACCGGCTGTTAACGTGTACGTCGAAAGGGCAGGTGCTCCGATCTCGCTTGGCTATATTTTAAAGCAGCTCTTAGGCGCGAACAATAGCCTGTACCAGGGAAAAAATCTTTCGTCGGATGGGCTCGCAGCCCACTGTTTCTATTTGTGCTTACGTCGCGAATGGAAGAAATTCAACGCACCTACGCGCGCATTCTCCATGCGTGAAATCGAATTTCGTTTCCAAATCCAGATGAACATCTAGGCACAAAAGATAATAAACATCAGCTGTTCCCATGCGCGCATTCCTGCTCCGTTGAGCTGAATGTGTAAACAGCGTACGTCCACCAACCCTCCATTTGTTCGCACCCCCTCACCCTTCAAGTCACCGGTTCCAACATTATCATTACTGGTCTGATATAGGCAAATAACAGATATATCCTTCGAATGACATAGTAGATCGATGTGTTATTTCTTTTATTTTAACAGTGCAGTTGAACGTCCACCCGAGGAGGGTGAAATCATGAATGTCCCTCATGCGGGTGTGATTGCGTGCCCCACGCCCATCGTAATTCCGTTGCAGAATTCGTGTCATGAAAGCTTGCCAAGTGCTTCAGTCAATGATATATACATACCGAGAGAGCACTGAAATACGTTCGATTATTTATCCAGAAATGTTACCGGATTTTCTCAACAAAGAAGTAAATTTCACACCTGTCAGAAAGCGAACTAAACACACGTTCTGCACCAGACGTAAATACGAGTTGATTGTTATCTTTGAAAATCCGAGGGGAAAAAACTTTAGGTGCACGAGTCCCAGTTCGTCATAAACTGGTTGTTCCCTCACAGTAAATTACGGGAACCGGAACAATTGTAAATCCGGCTCATGCAACGCCAGTTGCTCGACCGCCATTCACTTTTTACTTGCTACAGTGGTTCATTCTATGTGTTGTAGTCGGAAGATGACAGTGGTTAGGAAACTGACATTATTGCGGAAACGGTTACATTAGTGTACCTATATAATGTTGTCTGTCAGTTTTGTTACCTTTGTGTGTGTGCCACATGTACATTACAGGGACTATTTGCATATCTGCTTGCGTCAAATTATCCTGATACAACTTGCTGACTACTATGTTATTCTAGGTACAACCACTAGATGCACAATAGTTGTGAATAGTAAAGAATCAAAATGAATAGTAAAATAGTATCAGCGTTACTCCAATATGTACTCGTATGTGTGAATATCAATCATACGTATTTCAAATCTAGTTTATTCAACTGCAATTTCTGCACTTCCTGTTTATTTCCGTTAATTTTACTCACTTCGTAATTTAAACATTTCCGGAATTTATTTTTCCATTTCGCCGCAGTTATAAAAAAGTACTATAGGAAATGGTACTTTTCAGATTGAATACTTCTTACTTGACATAAGTTGCAATCTGCAACCACAAATAACAACGTATCACGTTAAGCTTGAGTATTTAATGCTATTGTTGAATAATAATTACTTGCCAATCCAAGTATCATTGTAAACTTCTCCAGTTCCGGGGTCTGAAATTTTGCTTTTGTTATTTCCTACGCATTTAAATTCACACAATCTGTGCCCAAGTCAAGCCGATGAATAAATTGAACCATAAATAATTGGTGAGGAGGAGTGAAACTTCAGATTCCAACTTCCAGGGTCGAGTATTACGCGGTTCAGGCTCTACAACTTACAACAGCTCGGCTTTTCTAATACTCAGAGACACATTCACGTCTTCATTCATTCTTTTATAAAATTGTGAACAAGGGAGAAATATGAAATATTTTGTCAAAAGTTTCCAGGTCCACCAACGTATTAAACTAAATACCTGATGTTTTTACTTACAATAATACTGAGTTCTGTAACACAACAAATAGTTTTCTTTTTCTGTAATACACTACACATTACGTACGTATAATGCTTCGTAATTAGTCTATCGAAGATCGTAAAATTTGCGAAATTTAATTTAGGAATTCGGTAGTCGCGTTGTGTCAGCGCTAATGTGAAAGAAGCAAAAGTTTAATTCCCCAAGGTGTTGCTGGTTACTTTACGAAATGGCAAAATAAAAAGGTTGCTGAGAACTACGAATAATTACATTTAAACTTTGTTAATACATTTTCAAAGCAACAAACACAATGAAGTAGATACAAACAAACCAATATATGGACGTGCACATACAACACAAACTTTCTACCGAACAAGCGTGTCGTTATACATCTGTAAATAGGAAACTATTATAAAAGTGCATAATAATAATAATGGAGTGTAGTGTAAATTTTACTAAAATGCACTTTTATTTGTCAGTCAAACATAAATCCGTCTCCGTTCGTTCCGTTCCGTTCTAATCCGGACGCTACTATCGTCCAACTTCTTGATTTAATTATTACGGTGCAGCGTGCGTCGCTGGGAGACGACATTGTCTGCGTCTGGACGTGCCATTGTCCACATTCAATTGTTCTGAAGCTCATCTTGTCGCACTGTTTGCTGAAATGCACGAATCACTGTTATCAGTGTTCCATAAACAAGCAAAATTCACTGTTAAACTATGCATTCATATTCATACTCACAAATAATTATCGGATATTTAGTCGAATAATAATAAATAACAGTTATACATACGTTATATTTGTCTGTATCATTATTTAGCAATAATTCAACAGTGTTTTACATGTCATGAATTTATTTTCCTTTTATATTTACACTTTTGGATAAATGTTAAAAAATAAATGAATTTTTTCTCGTTATAAAGTATTGTCGCGCACGTTTAAAATGTTTGACGTGACACGTGTAACTGTTCGTGTGTACTCTGCTCAAAATCACATGTCAAACAGCAGATGGTGCTGTGAAAATATAAACGTTCTGTGGCTTTGTACATGTTAAAACATATTTTACTAAAATCAAATACAAGCAATATGTACATACAATATTTATATAATAATGTTGAATCTTTCGAACTGAAAACTTTTACCATTAAATAAATATGGCAGAAATTAATCTAAAACGTACCATTTGGCTAGTGAATATTTAAGCGGCACTAATATCTATAACCGAATTAAAAACGCATAAAATATTTTATATAATCGTGCAGACAATAAACCTGTGATTTAAAAACATTGACAATTGAATACGCGAACTACAGTATTGATTTATTACTAGTGATTTTTTTCAATTGATATTGCACTTTGGCACAGGAAGTATTAATTTCCCATTGAATTTTACCTTATACGAAGTAGTATAGAACGTGGAATAGTCCATCCGGTATTGGTCACTGTTATTGTATAAAATTGTACTGTTGTTGCAATTTATTCTTTGCCCAGTATTATAAACTGTTTTCGAGCGCTGGCTAATGTTTCCGATGTGTCTCAATCTATTGTTTCATATTTATTATTTTTCGGTGTTATAACCTCTGCAACTGTACGAATACAAAAGCAATGCGCATTCAAATATGTCAAATTTTTGTGAATGATTTTTTTCTGTAACAAATTCTAACGCACAATGTAATGGAACATCTATATAAACTTATTTCATATTTGAAACAGATGTGGATTAGACTAAACAGTTGAGAATTCATTTTATATAATAGCTGGATGTTTCTGTATGAAAGAAGTGAAATTTCTGCTGCTGCTGCTGCTGCTGCTGCGTGCTTAATTTCATTGTAACTCACAGGTGTTACTGGCTAAATGCGATTTCATGATGACTACCGGTGCTAAACTAACAGAAAGAAAGAAGATTTTAACATAAATGAAAGTTCCAAACCGCAAGACTAATTATTTTCGCTACACAGCAGACCGCACTTTAGCAAGACTGCCAACTTACGTCGGAAGTACATAGTGGATTTAAGTAACAGTTAATATTACATTAGCCTAATGTTCTAATCTAGATTAGCACATTTTACCTCCACGTGCATTTAACATAAAATCGTATTTAATAATACATAGATTTTACTTCCATCTAATTGAAATGTTGATTACTATAGATCATTTTTTAATAATTAGGAATAACTACAAAAGTCTAGTTTACAATAGAAAATGTTAGCGGGATATTTAATTGGCGGCAGATTTGAATTGTACAGAATTTAGTTCAATATGCAAACCCCAAATATGTGTGAATTTTGAAAAAAACACTTATCTTCTTTAGGAAACAAGTTTTTGTAAATAATTTTTTTCTAATAAAAAAAACAAGTTATTTATGTTAGATATAGTAGGTCATTCGAACTGTTATTAGAGGGGTGTAAAACCGACCTGCGAGTAGCCAATCACAGAGCTACTTTTCAGTAGTGGATTTTTAAACGCTCCTCCTTATTAAAAATGAACTATAATGTAAGTAGGAACAGTAAAAGGTAATAATATTATATATATAATATTGTTTTGTATTGATTTTTCATTTTATTTACGTGAAATCAATATTATATGAAAAGACAACTACGCTTTGTTAAGTACCCGTATATTATAGTTCGATTTAGTCGACTAACGTCTTTCGTTTCACAACAATTATTAGAATTAAATCTAGTTTTATTTATTTTTAATAATACACTTATGCGTCACGTAATCTAACGAAATCCCATTCCAGTAGTTGCTGACGTCAATGGAAACTGCACTATTCCGTGTCTGCTTCACCGCAGTAACTAATATATAAATATATAATAATCACATTTCAATTAAATGCATGATAGAAATTACCACTCGAACAACTCGTGAGCGCCAAGTGTACGGAGCAGGGTTGTATTTAGGAAATAATGTCCAACATTTACAATGAAGTTATCTTTAATCAGTACAGTGATCCGCTTGTATTTCATATGTTCTTTACTGATATTTTTTCCTTATACAAGGATAATAAAAGTGTAGAATATTAGTTTAAAATTGTTGTTATAATTATGAGTATTTATGTGTATGTTATATATACATAATATTACTGCTTATCGCGTGCCTCGTATAGTATAACTGTGTTATGATGGCGCCCCTGCAATGGGCCAAGTCCGTCTCGTGACTTGCGAAGCTAGTGTATTTCCGTCTCGTAACTACCGTCATTCTATATGCATTAAAACAATTTCGACTTAATTTTTGTTTAATGTCACCGTACAAATTACAAATTAGTTCGTATAGTTATTATACTGAATTTAATATTCTGTAATTGTGTAAACCATTATTAAAACGTTCAACAAGCGACTTTTTTTCTAAACATTTCTGTTTTGTGTAAGTACAGAATTACATTGTTGCAAACTGTTATGCTCGGCTTAAAGCCTAAGCGTTATCGTGTGTCGGTTACCGCTGAACCTCTAATTAGCATATTCCGCTAATTTAATTCATTAACGGAAAGCATTCTGTAAACTGATATCCGCTTTTGGGGGCAGGGGCATTTGAATATTTCAACAAAGTGCCCTTCTTTTATAAAATGCACAAGTCTTAACTATTGCATGCACTATGCAAACATTCGCGACTGTAAAAATTCAAATCTTCAGAATTAACATTCCGAAACAATGTTAATTTGATGTTAATTCTAATTTGGATATCTTAGAGATCTTCTCAGTTTTACTATTGCATCGCTTTATTCTCACTAAAGCTATTGTATGGAAACATTGCGTTCATTCTTTTACTACTTTTTATTATGCTCAGCTACCGTTTTATAGTTCTTGATACTAATCTTGCCTTCTAGCAAACATATATAAATACTGTTATACATAATTCATATTTAGTTAATTGATTTCATTACAGAATGATTATGAAATCAATGTATTATACAGTGTATTGGTTAATTCTACAAGTAAACTCTTGCAACAGCAAAGCAAAACATTTTTGTGTGTCTTAACATCGCACGTAATTTTGCACTAAATTAAAAGATGTAGAGAGATAATAAATAGCGTTCATATTTCTCGTGGAACTTAATGTAAATTTTCAGCCCATAAAACTTCCGAATGCGGATTAATATAGGATTTAACTGGTAGTTTAAATAAACCGCACAAAACCCCCGTACATAAACCACAACAGTCTGATAATATTAACCGTACCACCATATTCGACTAGCTGGAATTATTATTTACCAACTAAATACACGACCGGAATTTACTTGTAATCATTCGCACCTTTCATACAAATAGTTCAAAAACTTTCAGACGTTACGCTTCTATTTTCAGTCTAAAATAACAATTACTAAATGAACTCTATTATATAGCTAAGCAGATAAATTATATTTCACCAAGTAAATAAAAATCTATACAATGAATATATGGAATAAAAATAATATGATTCTTATTTCGTAAGAATTAGTAATAAAATGTTCTGTAATTTACGTTCTTGTACTGAAAGTAACAATAGTACCTGAAAGACATGAAAATGGAGAAAAAAAAAACTCGCCTATTCTGTTCTACGAATTACAGAATAAATTACATTTAATTCGTTTCCTGAAACGATCCTGCAATAAATTCAAACCGCATGTCCTAACCGAGCTCTCTACGTCGACCCCTCATCTATAAAAGTGCCCCGGTCTAATTGAATTAGAGTGACTACACTCATTTTAAAGATTTTATCACTAATGCTTCGCCGACTAATAACATACGATGCAATCAAAGAAAACTTTAACACCGCTCAGCACGGATACCATTTACCTGTAACATATACAGATATATGTAACTATACTTATTTATACTTAATTAACAATCCTACAGTATTCAGTAATAAATCGTTGAATTGTTATTTGCCTTCCAGTTAAGTTATGCATGTAAAGACAAGTAAGTTTACTAAAAACATTTACACATCTCAGAAACTTGTGCAAATTAATTAAGGAACTTACGTGAAATTCACACTGCACTTGACGGTTTAATATCTAATTATAACGGTTACTTCATTGTATATTAACAAATCATGCCGTCATTTGTCAAGCAATCAAGTAGATGAATATATATCCATACATGAATGTACTTGATGCTAGAGTTTAATTATAATCAACTTATAGTTGTCTTACTCTGTTACTATTTGTCGAATATTAAATATGTTATATACACAAGATGAAGGAAAATACAATGACCTTAGAGCGTATTAATGGTTTTGTTTTGATATATAGGTAAAATAGTGCCGTCTGTGGCAGGGTGCATTATGTTAGGGGGTACGATAACGCCCCAGTGTAACGCATTATAGAAAATTTATTTTTACAAATTGCAACAATCACGGCATTACAGTGTAATTAAGAAAGGCAAACGTCATAGCAATAATTATCTTTCGCCTGATTACTCGGAATTTAGAGTCAAGTATCACGCAATATGGCAAAAGTGCCAGGCCGCTTATTCGTGAGTCAGTCACGTGGTACGAAAGCCCGTGCGAAACTAACGCCCGGCCATCGGCTGTGATTAAACCTGGTGCACATTAGCACCAGATTATGATGGTGTAATGCGTGCCAGTGCCACCGTTTATTAAATGAACTCTGTTAATTGTGATGCCTGTGCTATTTTTAACCGACTCTCTGGTAACATTCAATCCATATGGACGAACAACTAACTATACGAATATATGTACCTACTTGACAGTGATTCTAATTTACATTCCGTGTGTGTGCGCAGAGTTACAAGGAAATTATTTATTTCACTTGTCTGACCTAAATAATATCGTGGTAAAGAAGAATCAATACACAAAACCAAATTAAAAACAATACGTACCTATCACCCTACCTATAATTCATCCCTATCGTTTATATAAAACATCTACCAGATTAAAACTATTATGAAATAAAAAAAAATGTTTTTTCTCTCAACTGAAAACGTATGCAAATATTTTCATAAACCGAGTAAATATCGAAAATAAAAGCAAGTACAATATTGTACAAAAATATTTTTGTGAGATATTTCATTTCCCGTTATTTTTGAGAAAATATTTAAAAGTCATTCATTAAACATTCGTTTTATTTTTCTGGTAAATGGTAATACGTTTTTCTGTGCTTTAAGTTGATGTATTCTTGTCCATTAATTAATGAATTAATTAGAACTCTTTTCAGTACTTTGCATCGATAAATAAGACTCTCTTCGCTGTTGTTGCTCATTCGTTGCTGGCACTGTTGTCAGTTTATATAGTATATTATCTTAGCATGAATCGCGTTCACTCATTCATGTGCCCAACTAATTGGATGACAGGCCATTTAAACGCATGATTTATTAATTATACGTCGAGTTATTTAACAAGAGATGGATGAAATTTCATTTAAACATAATAGACTACTTCCTTTACCTGCTTTAGCTTTCCAGACAAAAATTATCCTGCATTCACCAATTGTTTCTGACAATTTAGATTCGATTAAAGAGATAACTTCTTTCAACTAATTGTCTGCATAAGTACATATTTTGTAAAGTATATGAACAAATGGTTCTTTTATTGATTTACCTCTCTAACATGCTTACAAAATTACGGCAAACCTCAGATAACCCATTATTTTTTAGCTATTGTACGTGAAATACTCTGTACTTATTTTATAAATATATCGCATTGTTAAGTTCTTGACTTTGCATTTATTACTATTTTAGTACAAATTAGATATCTGATAGTTTTAAAAATAAAGTAATATATGTTTGTCAGCTTTTAGAACGTTCCCTTATAAATACGATTTTGCAATGTACGAGATTTTGTAAGAATCGTAACTAAACTGCCATATATTCGAGGATTACATTGTAAGCATTGTAAGGAGATAGTTGACAAGTTAATGTATGTCATTCGAGCACGCGGCTACCATTAAGAAACGAAAAACGGGTCACTCTTTGTATTATTAGTACGAATACCTGCTTAGCCATGCGAAGCAGTAGACAAATGTAAATATAAAATACAGACTTGCACAACCTGTAATCAAGTCTATTACACAGGTTGTCAAAATTATATCCTTTCATAGAACGTCAGGTTTTACTATTGATTTTCGATTTTTATCTCATTATAAGCTCACTTGTCTCCACTAGAATGTAAAATGTATTAAATATATTTATTTATACATACGAAAATGTGTAGGAACACAAAGATATTTATACCGCAGGTTTTACTAAATTGTTGTGGGTTATAAACTTGAATAACAAAAATAAATAATAAAGGAAATACGCATTGAAAAAAATAATCCGTAGGATGTATTCGAATTTATCCACCAAACGGAAATATGTATTGACAAAAATAAATGTGTTTTGGTTTAAATCATTTTATATATGAATATAAATTTTCAAATAAAAATCATGGAATGGAAATGGGGGAAGTGAAGTGAGTAAAACTAAACTAAAAATAGATGGCTACTTTAGTTATATTGTAATGTAAGTACTGACATATTTCCACACATTGACACTGTATAGCATTCATAAAAGTTTGTACATTCAGACATAAGAATATGTCAAGTTGACTATTGTAAATTGTGGATGATACTAACAATGAAAATTGTAAGAACTTAGTGTAAAATGGAGAATAACTGTTTGTGTGTATTTGTGCATGCGTGTGAGTATGTGTTACACAGATGTTTTCCTCCTCGTACTCTGTAACATAGTGGGTTGTTCACATCAGTTGAAATTAAACGGCCCATTTAGTGTGAAGTAGTGAATTCGGGTTCCAAGTTTATTATTCAAGTATGCGTTTAGAAACTGTTTCGCGCACAATTACACATACACACACACACACACATGTTTTCATTAAAACACAAGGTAAAGTGCATTGTAAATTATTTACATGTTTAAATAAAACCTAACTAGCATTCCACATGCACTGTTTACCGAGCAAAATCCTCAATATAAACTAAACATCATTGCACTCTGTTGCATGAATGAATGTAAAGAACTTTCAGCTAAATTATTTTTCGTTTGGATTTTTATAAAAACATGTACTGACCTTATGAATGGTAGGAATAAAACTATTGATTCTATTAGAACGCGCAAATGATTTCTGCAATTTGTGCTATCACCGTAACATATTGAACGTAATATTATCTACAATCCATTTCTTCATATTCCATTATATGTAATTTCCCATATAT
This sequence comes from Calosoma granatense, assembly GCA_022063505.1. Classification (NCBI taxonomy): domain Eukaryota; kingdom Metazoa; phylum Arthropoda; class Insecta; order Coleoptera; family Carabidae; genus Calosoma; species Calosoma granatense. Next base: position 7,315,042 of record JAGJTL010000104.1, on the reverse strand, counting down.
TCTATATTACCTAACTACTATTTTCCATTATATTTGTAATCAAGTTATCTGAACACATAATTATCCTTGTAGTCTTATCAAACACGGGTGGACGTCGAAAAAATAATATAGATTTATTAATCATAACCAAGCTTCATTTTCGGCGAAGGAATGGAGAGTAAAGAAAGAAAAAAAAATGTAAAAATGTTTCCTCAGGGAATCCCCCACATCCACCTGTTGCCCCTGTTATACAGCGCTGCGCGCGTGCTCGTTCGCTCAAACGAACTAATGTCCTATCGGAATTGAATACAGCAAACAGATAGACAAATATCCCATTACGTATGGCAAACAATTGCATTGCGAGTCCCAATACAGTTCAACATTGCTCTGTCCCGTACTAAACAGGATATTGTTTTCTAAATTAAATATTTTTGAGTGGTTTTACTTGTTATCGCATAAATAATGCGATATAATGGTTCATTTAATAACAACATTTACATGTATAATTTAATAACATTTTGTAATTAACATTATGTTTCAACATTTTTGTATATAGAATCTATTTTATTTTAAGTTGAAATTCTTGCGCAATGAATGAAATTCTTGTTGAATTAGAAACTTTTATTTATATGCATAAACACATAACTTTTGTAAATAAACACATACGAATTGTGTATACGTATAGCTGTAGAAATTTGTAGAGTGCATCCGCACAAGATGTAGGTTATATTTACGGGACGTGTGATGTTTTAAGATTGTCTGGCTAAAAGTATGCTATTTATATATAGCAGTACGAGTATATTAAGTGTTGCCCTCTCTCACAACTTGATGAAACGACGACTCATGTGGACCAAAGTTACTGTGTACATTTCGCACACTCAAGTTTTGTCCACAGCGGTTTAAAACGTGCGTGTTTCATGTCTTCGCACGCGGGTGTACCGAAGTTGATTTTAAATTTAGCTAATTTCTCTCTCACTCTCTCTCCCTGTCTTTGTGTTTACGCGTTCATTTCCAGCGAGAGAGACTTGCTGTTTTATTGCAAACTAAGAATTTCTGTTAAACCGCGAGTTGTTTATTTTGATTTTATTGTTTAGTGAAGTTTGTTGTTCATTTCAATATTCCCTTGTGTTCGCTGCACACACGCACACGAAGTGTTACTTTGCTCAACGGTGTGTGAAACAAAACATCTTTGTTTATAGTGTAAGTACATACTTCAACACTCTATTGCATTTTATGATTTATATGTCTTCACTAGTGACATTCGTATTTTAAATATAACATAAGAATATTACAGAACCAGCACAACACATATCAAAATAAAACAGTCATGCTAAATTTAGACTTTTCTTCATTAATTTACATTGCAAACCGCAGCGGTTTCAACCAGGCAATTAACATATTCCATTGCTTATTTTTCTTTAGCTTACAGATCTAAACTTATTTAAACACATTTTTTTTTAATATATTATGCTTAATTTGTAAAATATTATGCAATATGAAATAACCCTCTGTTTCAAATATTCGACGTTAAAATCGAGTAATCTTTATATCTAGTTTGGATTTACGTTCATACAATTTATGAATGTAGATATAAAATATGCATATTACAGTATTCAGTGCAATAAAACTAAGATTAGGAACATTGCCAGTACTTGAAATGTTTGTAAATAACAATTTTATTGCAAATGTCTCATTTCGAAACTCCGAAATTGCCTATTTAAATACACAGAATACACACATAATTACTAACAATAAAACCTACAGAAAAGCTGGTAGAAAATAATTCCGTCAATTTATTTGCCGCACAGCACAAGGTGAAACAGTAAATTCGCTTCAAGGTTTATAAGTTATTTTAGGAAGATTCATTACTAATGTATGAATCCAAGTTAATCATTCATTTATTATTATAATTATATATGTAGTTAATGTTTGTGTAATTAATTATGATATTATTTTTTGACTAAATAAAGCATCCAGTTATGAAATGAACGTCAGTGTGATAAAAGTGCATTGCTATTAATCAATTAGGTACAGTGAAATTGTGTATGTGCTCGAGATTGTGTATGTTTGTATGGCGACTTGGGTTTTAGAAGGCAGCCAGCCAGTTGCTGGAGTAAGTACCCCGCTTTCCGAAGAGGAGAGCGATATCTTCACGGTAAATGCTCTTCACTCGAGTACTGCACTCGTAACTGTGCGCTGCTTCTCCCGTCCTATCGTTCTCTTCTCTTCTCTTTCCATCATTCTCTTGTACCATAGCATCTTCTCTTCCTTCATTCCTCACCGACTCACCGACGCGACGTTCTCTAAATAAACAACAAGATAAACAGTTATCCTTTAATGTGCGATCTGCTTTGCCTCTTGATCCGATTAGCTTCAATTTTCACTGAGCATCGACTTCAAAACATTTGTTTCGCATAGTTAACTTTGCCATTGCCGAATCATATATCATTCAATTTTAAATCATGGACCTAACTTTCTTTTTAACTAGTATTACCCTTGCGAAGAAGAATATATAATTACCTACTCCTGTACCTAATACAACCATTCATATATTTTATGTAACAATATGACACCCACGTTAACACTAAATATAGTTAGTGAGTCAGTTTGAAAATAGACGTAGAAACCTTATTAAAGTGTAATATGTCAATCAGTGTCACACAACGTGATTATTTTTCTATTTGAAGTTTTTTTTTGTAACAGGAAGCTGTCTAACATACATTTGGGACTCTTTCCAAATAAACGTTTAGTTATTGAACGTGTAATAATAACAGAATTGTAATTTTAAACTGAATAACAAAACACGTTTTAAAACTGAACAGAATGTAATAAATATTTTGTTCTGGTCAGCGTTTGACTTTTAATGTATCCACTACATGGAATTAGATACTGATAAATATACTTTATATATTATTATAATAACATTGGCCTGGGGAAAAATAGATCGCATTACGTGTATATACGATGGTATATGTATTAATCGAAAAATCAATATGCACTGCGTGATCTATCCTTGCTCATTTAAATGGGTTTCTCATTATTCCACAATGGTCAAACAAAGCGGTTCTATCTCTATGTTTATGAGCAGCGTGTGCGGTGTGTGTGTGTATGTGCGCATGCGTTTGTCGCAACCCGGGACAGCGTCCGTCGGACACTGAATGTAAGACTAGTTGAATTATAGCCGAATCTAAACACATACTATATACTATAGGCCATTCTATTTGTGTCCCTTTGCGCGTTACAGTAAATAGAATTTCCACTGTTAAATTATACGAAAATTCGTATTCAGCGTAGCAACACACAACATATCCAGCAAATGCATATAAATTCAAAATGGAACCAGTCCCTATCCATATCATCGGACCTCGTCCACATCCTTTGAATACATGAAATACATCATTTTTACACCATCAATAATCCTTCTTCTTCATATTGTTAGATGGCACGAATGTCTGTTACAAAACTAACAATAAAATTCCATTATCCCCAACGTATTCTCTTTCAGTTATAAAAGTAAAAGGAGAATAAAATTCCATCGTATCAAAAGTTTATTAAACGAATTCGACAACAACTTCACTCATTGTAGTAATTATGTTAACCTACTTTTCTAATTCTTGGAAAATTAGTAATTAATCCAAAAATGTATCATTAGTGCAATAGTGTGGTATCGGTAAATGTAGAGCAAATTCAAAAGCAAATATTATATCTGTACATGATGTTTACCATTGCTAATACATGCCAATATTTCAGAATAGTAATCACCGGTTATCTATATATGCAAACATACATCGTACGTTATAAAGCGTATCCAGTAAATTTCTGTTATTTGAATAATTAACATATACTGTAGGCAGACAGATCAAAGCTTTACCCGTTGCAAGGTGAAAATGGTTTATTAACTTAAACGTAACGTAAACGATTACATGTGTGATCTATAACTAATTACAATTTGAATTTACAGAAATATATTCATTTTCTTTAAAGATTAACTAGAACTTCTAAACCAGCAACACAACACTTTATAAAAACGTGATCATATAATAATCTCCCTATACTGTATAATATACTTGCGTTAAATTGTAGCATTACGCAGGAAAAAATAATTGACAAATAATACCCTATACTTTGTATGGATAAAAATGAACGTTTAACTATAGATACTGATCTTCATATCATGTTAAATACATGTAGGGAACACATTACATTAAATTGATTATGGAATTATGGGTAAAATTTTCTCAATTTCCCTGATATGTCAGACAAAAAATTGATTATACATAATGTATAATACATATGTATATGTAGTAACTGCTTAAAATATCTATGTGTATTTTCATGTGAACATGTTTTCTTTTTATATTTAAAATCAGATTAAATTACTGTACAAGACTATATAACACACATGTTTATACAAGTATATTTAAACATTTTACTAAAATAGTTTATTTTGCTACAGGTATCTGCAAACCATAGACTCGCACATAACGCTGAATCGGCCAGGTGAGTCATGCAATATGTTTTAATGTGCGCATGTTCGTTGTGATCACGTGTCTGATGGTGATTCTTCAGTCATCTGTCATGTGCGTTATACAATGGGAGGGGGGGGGGGCTTAGAGCATATCTTTAATTCGTGGTCCCTCCCCCTTTGCTTCACCCGCAACCGAAATTTCATTACCCATCATTCAAACTTGATTAAATGTTAACCAAACTAGAATTAGGAATAAAGCTTAGCAATTACCGAATAAATTAATAATGGAATACGTGGCTTAAATATTTATGACTTGAATTACGACAACTGTTTATGGATCTGTGACAAATATCAATTATTGCCCTTTGAATAATAAATATCTTGAATTGACCTACGTATTCTATACTCTCTGCCAGTCACATTGGATCGCTTACACAATGTCAAGTCACTTTTTAGTTTAGAATATCGTGAGTTCAGCAAAAAACACTGTTTGCTATGTGTTGCATATTTAACACTTGTATAATTTACACTAAAATACAATTAATCAGAAGTAAATTTTCGCTTTAGAATACAGGAATATTTCAGTACCACTGACACAGTGGACAGTCATTCGGACGACATTATTAAATGCCATTTATTTTAGTGTGACTGACATTTAAAGAGTATCCATAAATTTCTACTTTGAATCTTTATGCTAATATGTATGTACATGCATATGTACATACATATTGCTTTTCTACTGAAAAATAAACAACACACTACATTCTGAATGAATTATGTAATGATATGTCATTTGATTCACATAAATATGTTAACCAATTTTAAAATTAAAATGTACTCTCGGAATTAATTATAATAGAGACGACATCGTGCAACACATACATACATACATAACTAAGGAATAAATTAATTGGTAAATAAATGTTTCATGGATTATATTTAGTATTCCATAAATTCTCTGTGATGTGTCTGTAACATTTAGTGGAAGTGCCCGTTGTTCAGCTTAGTAAACAATCCGCCAGCTTGTCACGTAAAGGTTAACAGTAACATAATTAATGTAATGCATTATGCAAAGATCGCTTCACGAGCATATCTAATTGCCAGACCTGCTCTTATGTAAATACAAATCACAACTGAATATGTGTACTTTTGTTAAACTGACAGCATCCATTCATATCTACATCAGAGTAATCATTCAATACATCACTGCATTATTTTTCAACAATATTATGTAATTCCTCCAATGTCAAATTTTGTAAAATTACTTTGAAACATGACATGATCGAGATTTAACATCGTATAAAGTAAATAATAGATCGTCCTTGTCAAAAATGGATGTAATAATTTAACCGTATGATCCAATGTTTTAATTATTTTAGGTTTAAATACTGTCTCACCATGTCTCTGTGTAAAGAAATTATATGACATAAAACATGGTGATGACTTTGTTGGTGCGATTCTATCAATTATAGCGGGCCGACATTTAACCGTTTTCCGACTGAAGTCTTGACATAATCCACTTTGTGTGTTATCACGCGACGCTCACACACCCTAAACGAAAGCCTCTTTCACTTATCTTCGATTATATCGTCACCCCGAACGAAACCATCTTCCATTCCCTCACTCTTCTCTCCCTCTCTACTTCCTTTCCATTTGCCCTTTCTTTGCGATAACGACAGAATCGGACCCAGCCCATAGTATTGTCAACACACCAATTTGACACACGTACTAACATTTTCACTATAGCATGTTTACGTTTAAAGAACTGTTATAACCTGTATGTAATATTCTCTGTTTTACCCATTGAATAACGTAATTACCAAGTAGCATCATGTTTAAATACGACTCTGGATATAGTGACGGTATACAAATGGCACATACAAGGTATGCACTCGCGGTCAAACCAAGATGAATTCTGAAAACGTGTTTTCTATCCTTGCAATGTCTGCCGAGCATTTCAAATCAATATTTACATAGAACAAGGAGCACATCTAATGTACGCGACAGAGACAACGAAAAGAACCATTACACTGAAACATTCATATTCGTGTCTGCGTGAGGTATTCATCGGATATTGAAAGTAATGGTTCGAGAGACGGGCAACCAACCCCCAAAACCCCAAGCTCCACCATGAAACCACTCTCTCGTCTTCTCTCGTCTCCTGCTAGTCTGCTTGTTGTGACCTGGCGTTTGTTTGCAACATTGAACGACGGTAAGCAAACGTCGAGACAACCGCTGCGCTCTGTACAAGACAAGCCACGCTGACATTGACGTTTGAAATATGTTATTAAAACGTAACATGAGATAGTAGTGTTCAAGCATTTGTCTGAATGGAATTGGGTATGAACGATAGAATTTTATAGGAAATATTTTATGCCAACCAGTATCACATGTTGGAACATCTATCGGCAAAATCGACTCAGATCTCTGTGGTCGATTATTGGAATCTGTAATAAATATTTTAATACGAATACTAAACAAAATTATTTACTACTGATGAGATTTAATATTTATAATAAAGGAGTACATTCGTATCACATTTGTAATAAAATATTCAAACTTTCCAACTTTCAAAACCAAATCTTGACAATATGAAATAAAAGTACTTACATATTTCATACTTGAACAGTAACATAACATACATAGAATAAGGGCATTGTAAAATCAAAATGGGAAATAATTTAAAATAAATACCGTTTTACGAGCTCCAGATAACATCAAGTTTAAATGCAATGCATTTACCGTCATTTAAAATGAGAATTACAGCCTTGGAACTATTAAATAATCTGAAGCAATATAGTAAAACATTTATTTTATGACATGTATTAGTTAAAGACAGTGTAATATCTGACGTTATACGTTTTTATTTAGCTTATATATCACAATGAGGCGCTGTTAACAGTGTACAGTTTTTCATTTTTATGTACAAAGAGATTTAATTGTTCATTCACGTGAGCGAACGAAAGTAAGTAACAACAAATTCGCGGACATATATTTAAAGCTTACCTGGCGAAGTGTCTACCAATCTAGTTGCAGTTTTTTTTCGTCGCGCCATTTTTATCGCACTCTTTGTTTGTATGCTGTTCTTGGCAACTTATTACAGCTATAAATCTTAGGTATCGGTGTGCAACTTACCTAAAACGTGTTTCATACCTTTTTCTCTATAAAACAACACTATTTCATTAAGTTAGAAATATATGTATGCTGGTAGAACACTGCATCAGTTCAGTATACAACGTACAGGAGATAATTTGTTTACATATACATATATAAAAATATACAAAGATGTTTTATTAAACTACTTATAGATTTATTTGCTAGCCACTGTTTCTATAAACAGTATAAGTTAGAAGCTTTGTATGAATGTGTATTGGTTGAAGAATGAACAGACAGAGCGTTAGAGTGTATGGTATAAACTCGTATGTGTTACCTACGCACTGCTGGGCTTCTTGTGATACCAAGACCAAGTTCTGTATCCATAATGCTGTTACGTTTTCTACGTCAGTGACCAGTAAATGACATGGACGCCCATCTTCAGAGCTGTACCGCCACTTCCCGGCACTCCATAACTTGTTCTCGCCACTCTAGGCGCGAAGCACGTACAGCAATTCCGCGTCGCGACGCCCCCGGTTTCGAGCGTCGTATCCGACACCTTGATTTCATTTCGGCACGCAGCCGAATACTTTATGAGCTTCAGAATATATGTATGTATACGTTCCCATTCGAGAGAGTCAAGCGTATGTTACACCATTATCTATTTGCATGATGCTATTAAATCAATTTCTTCTTCGGCGTTTATGTAAAACATACTGTTTCAACTTCCGTAAAAACAATTTCTCCACACCATCAGATCCCCGGTATAATTGTGACTTGTTTATTATTCATACGTTTCCTATTTATAATATGTAATGTAGCAAATTCTTTTTACGAGCACAATAAACTATTATTATCCATCTACGTTACACGCTATAATAGCATAATATAATTGAATTATGAGCAACAACTATCTGGATCAAGAACTTGTACATTATAATACCATATGATCAGAGGAATAATAGATGAATGTGAAACAATAATAATCTTAACAATTCCGAAAGTTTACACATTTCATATCCAGCTTTACGCTAGCGGTACATTATCATAGCGTTAATTATTAAAGAATAAATAACGCTTTTTGTTCGTTCAATTGTAGAAATATAAGAAATAATCAAAATTAAATATATTATTCATGTACTCTAAAATATATTCCAGTAGATTTATCTATAATCTAAAAGCATTATAATAATATTCATCCCAACGCAATAACTCCATACCCTAAGTGCATCATGTAACTGTTGCCAATTTAATTCGTTAATAAATTATTGCACTGAATTTTTAAATACATTATACATGCTCTGATATATGTATGTTGATGTGCTTTATAAAGCGAATGAAGTTAACATACTATTAACCTTGCAGTACATATGTAGCAATCGTGTTCGTGCAAGATTAGAATTTTTCATACCTTCGTTCTATTTCGCTGTACTCCACACTGTACGTGTAGAGTAAAACTCGCTTTATTAAAATTCAACTCAACTTTAAATAGCACCATATACATATCCTTTTTAATTGAATTTCCTTGCAGGAAAACTTCTTTCTCCGGAGAGTTTATATTATCTAATGTAATTCAAGACTGTGCATGGTCCCCGGTTTTGTTGAGTTATAACTTTATCTTCTAGTCTGTATTGAAATACAGAAATCTTAGCTACTTTTACTATAATTCCAGCGCGATGAAAAGGTTGCAAGTGGTGACCTTGGTGCAATTGTTTCCTGAATGGAAAAAGACCATAATGATGGGTAGATGATGTGAATGTCATAGTTTAGTTGTTGTGTACAACGCTACTTATAACGGAGGCAGTTCCTGTCATTAAACTTGGATTGTCTGTGTCTGTCGTCTCACCTACGCATCTACCCACACGTACATACAGACTGGTATGGATACAACCTGAGACTAATTGATTCCTGTTTATACAACATACGCCACTCACACTCACTCGGGACGTAACCTTCATGCTTTAAAGTTACCTGCCCGATCGCTTCCGGACCTGCATAAAAGCCTTTTGTCTGCAAACGACCTAGTTCGCATACTCTCGGTCGATATAACGCTGATGTATGATTTTTCTTCGTACTTTTGTCTTGGAGCGAAAGTTTAGATTATATCGATTGGAACAAATTATAACTTGGCACTTTCATGATTTCAAGTAAAATTAATGTACTAAAGTTTATTAACATATACGGGTATATAAGCGAAATATTTTAAATAAATATATAATACAAACAAAACAAAAATATATATTGTATGTATTAGCAAAATTACAGGGTGTAAGGGCCTAAGTGTACGATTCATTATTTAAGAACATGCATATTAAATGGAGACCCTAAAATGTAACGGTGCCCCGTAGTTTTACCCTTATGGCAATGTACTATAAGACCATTTTCCACCTGAACAACACTCATTTAAAATAATGAGTTGGTAATTCAGCAGGTAACTACAAACGTGAAATAAATACATAGAGAACAAGTTCTATTGCGTTGTTCTGCTATTTCTATTGCACAATTATGTAAAACTATATAAAATGATCATTTTATTATGTTATTAAGTAATAAGCAAAAGCATAATACACAAGTGAAATGAAGACTTCATGCATATTGTCATAAGACAGCTCTATTTAAGGAGGAACCACTGATTCAAACGTAAAGAAACCAACATAGAGAAGAAGAAAAGTCAATCGTGCGCGTGCTTCAGTGTTAAAAGAAGACATCGTGTGTCGGCGCTATGGTCCGAGAGTGAGTGTGGCTGGTTTACACAAGTAAACTGACGTATCACGCGCGGCACGGTGCGGTGCGGCCGGCGTGTAGACCACACTGCTTCTTATCATCGAGTACAGTCGCGCGCCAGTCGACCCTCGTGGTCTCTCCATGGAGTTAAGAGCCCAGCAATACAATTTGTAGCAAATAAACGATCGCCAGGAGAGAAGTATTAGAGAGGTAATTTGGTCGATGCGGAGCAGGCTTTGTGATCGACAGATTTCCCCAGGGGTCAAAGGTTAAGCGGAGACCAATGCTCCATTGACTGGACGTTCGTCGAAGATTCGTACACGAACATTGCAAGAAAAAAAAAACTCAGCCACAACACACATAGACAAAGTACACGCGACCGATCTACTTAAATTGGTTACGAGATAAATATGGTTCACGAACCAGTTTCCGGCTTTTTGAAAACTCTGGGGACACTAGATTTTTTTTTGTTTTGCAGGGAAGTTAGCTAATCGGCTTGATTTATTTATGTTCATTCTTACAATGAACTGTATCTTCTTCTTTTTTTCGATCATTGTTAAAACAGAGTAATTCAGTGCAATAAACATCTTTCAATTCCTGCAATAAAAAGTTTTCGATGTTACTCTGTTATGTATAGAAGCATATCACGTATATTTACTGTAAAAGATACAAATGTTTGTCCTAAGTCTCAGTTATATCCTCATATATCAAAATTTAATAATACCTATATTGCCTCGAAAATTTCTATACTGGAATACAAGCTATTCTCCGCAGATTTACGTCGGTTTTTTCCCGTTTTTTTTCCTGTTCTCGTGACAAAGGTTACGTATATTTGACCTGCTGCAATTTGACAAATTAAATTATCAAAGCAGAACGGCCAACGGGAACAAAATCCAAGTTGATCTATGTCGAACACGGAAAGGGAACATGACACCGGAACACCGGTCATGTCACAGGGGAAACGCGCGAATCTCCTGTGGACCGGAAGAAAAATGAGTTGGTACGTTCTCTAATAATATACGAAGCTACCTTGTACCCTATTACATGTACATTGTTCATATACTACTGTCCTCTTGCTCACTGTCGCCAACATCAATACTGCCAGCACACTTGTCTACCTGGTACGTGCTATGTTTCCTTAGTACTCTCTCACAGAATCGAAACTAGTGTACAGAGTAACAGTGTATAGTTCCGTGTCTCCATTAACTATTGATACTGGCGCGGTCCAACTATTCTAGTACTTTCATAAAGTGTTACATGCCTTTGTATCTATATAAATTATATAAATCATTGGTAATACATAGCTTTGTGTACATAACCTTGTCTCTGATAGGTAAACATTAATATGAATATCAAGTTCATGTTAAGCATACAATTAGACGAATGTGACATATAAAATGCATCTGACTTACCTGTTAGTATGCTGTATCGATTCACAACGGATAACAGTGGACTTAGATTACTGAATTTACACAGAAAGTTTTCGTATAAACCACCAGCCAGTGTGATATTGACATTCCACTGCAGGAGACGTCACGTTCTTCGACACCTGCATCCCCATCAACTTCAGCCAAGTGAATGGTCGACTATATTTCACTTAACTCGCGATAAATTTCTGTGCTTTATCACGTCTAGAAAACGTACCGTGGTAATGATGTTATAAAATAGATACAGTAAAGTAACATCGTCAAAAGTTAATGCGGTGACTTATTGTTTTCTGAACGTGACCGAAAGTATACGATGGCTTGTGTTTCCGTACACTCCAACCAGTGGCCGTGATCTGTGTATCCACTACTCTCCCATAAAAGAACAATATATGTTTGACCGTCGAAGTGTTCACACCAGCCGTTATTTGTTCTGCGAGCGATCACGCTCGCCTGCTACAAGACTCCAGCATGTTAATGGACCACGATCGTTAACTACTAAGTGAATTGTATCCTCCACCAAACTCGTAAATACTGATCTATCTACACACTGTCCACTTTATTTACTCACGTAAAAGCTATAAGTGTAACCAATATACGAGAATATTACATTGATTTAGAAATTACTTTCTGTTTTATTCACTAAAATATCCATTACATATTTAGTAGTGTTATAAGAACGATACATTCCTACGTATCTACCCCTTACATTAGATATACTAACACACATAATCATCCGACATGTTGTCATTTATCACATTTTTTCCGCTGAGCTAAAATCCTGAGAAAGAAATATAATAAGGATATCGTGAAATGGCTTCAGCCGTAACAGTAGCGCAATGCACAACTAGTGTATGTGTGAGTATGTGGTTAGGGTGATGAGGAGGAAATGTTCGTTCCTAGCACACACGGGTGAAATATCGCACCAAGACGATGGTAAATTTCGTCGCTCTCGAAGGGATCAGCGCGACATGAGTTTCCGTGCTGGCCTGGTGGCGCGTGGACACGACAGAGAGCGCATGATTAATCACTCGGTAGAGAGGAAAAGGGATAGTCATAGGAAATGCGTAAACGCCCGTCGGAAACCGCCCAGCTCCTTACCTTCCTGTCAACTCATGTTACTGGTAGGCTATAGGCTACAGCCACTGCTGACTTCCAGCATTTTATGTTCCGCTGTTTGGTAATGTGAAGAAGAAGCCCCCTTAACCGTAAAATACCACAATTCACTCAACAGACGTGCTTGTTTCTTTCGACTTTTAATGGAATTCAGTCGCCAACTCAATTATTTTGGAATTAATTTCAATGATCGCTCCTGCCAGTCTTAAAATTGTAATTAAAATTGTCTCGCTTCAATGATAACAAAAAAGCAAATTACTTTTTTAGAAACAAGAAATCATTTAGGATAACTCGAGGAATGTAAATCTGCTAACTAATATGAACATATTGTTAATTATTATGCATAATACAATTATGGATGTTATAAAATACATTAGCTTCGGCATTACAGAGTAAATTTGAATAAATTTAATCCCTTCGTACACACTGAATATACAAGTATAATTGTAAATGTGTTTCCTTTGTTCCAGAATGCGTAAAAATGAGGGTGGAGCAGGAAATCCGAGTAGCGAATCAACAGCCCAAGGGATAAGATCAGTTGAACACAGATCTGAACCCCGATATAGTTTCAAAATAGGCATCTACGGATGGAGGAAAAGATGTTTATATTTCCTGATACTTGGTCTGCTCGTGTTGGTCATAGTGAATTTAGCTCTGACCCTGTGGGTCCTCAAAGTCATGGAGTTCTCATCGGTAAGTGTCGTGCCATAATGGTTTGTTTCATTCGAACAGATAAATGTAAAGATGTTTGAGAATGGGGAGCACGAGTATGCGCAGCTGCGTGACTCAATTATCGTGGGAAAATGATTATATTAACTTGGAATCTTTGTGACTGTTTAATTTAAAATCGGTCGCCTAGATACCCTGGGGCAGTGTATTTCTAAACAACCATCGTCATTAAATTATAATTGGATTTATCTGGGGACGTCATTATTTATTAAATCTAGCTTTTTTTATATGAACGAGAGGGCAAAGAAATTCATTAATTACAGAATATCTGAATCGTCTTCAGAGAGAGAGCATACTGAGATAATGCAGTGAGTTTTTCGTCTGCCAGAACCCTTGGGCATAATTAACAGTTGGAATTTCCGTGCGAACTGAGTACTACACTATATATAAACCCTCGTTATCATGGACCGCAGCAGAGACTTGTGACAAAGATGTCCAGCATAAACCACTAGCTCCAATGCCGCGTCACCACTACCCGCTCGTCCATTCGTTCCGCTGCCAGTTCGCTCGCTCAATTATTTAAAGCTTGCATTGTTCCTTTTTACCTTTACACTAAACATAGTTTAGTCACACAACGTTCCAGTACAAACGTTAACAACGAAAACATTACACACAATTTGCAACCCACGTGTTTCAACATTTCAGTACAACGTGTACATTTACTATATTCATATTTTTATTACATTTCAGTTGATAAAATTAAAGCTTTAATTGCTATACTTTTCAAAACACTTTATCTATTTCACCCTCCCCTTATAGATAAATGTTTTGATCAGAAAGAAACTCATAACGACCCGTTTTTTTAAAAAGTAAATCTACAATTATTCTATAGGGTTGTCTCGTCTTGTAAAAAGTAAAAGTTTCGTCAGAAACCTGTAGTTATAATTAGAAGTATCAATACTGTACCCCTAAATCAAAAAAAATATCTTCATTCATTTCGAAAAAAATGGCACAAAATTGTATCCTGTGATAGAATATTTCACTGTTACGTATTGTACATATAAATCACTAGGTTAATTACATGTAATGGATATTTAGGAAGGAATGGGTCAACTTCGAATTGTGAGTGGGGGCCTTCAGTTGAACGGAAGAGCAATGGTTCTGGATGCACTTATAGCCAGCAGTATTCGATCTCGTGCAGGACAACCAATCGTTATAGAATCCAGCAGAAATCTAACATTAACAACTAGAAATGAAGACGGTATTCTGGATAATCGGATATTCTTAGGTAAGTATAAAACAAAGAGAAGATATTTCTCGTTTAATCAAAATGATACGCATCTATATAATATAATTGCACGTACACATTATAAATAGAGCATGATAATGTTAAATAAACTCGCAGCAATTTAACGTTAGTTTGAAATTCTACATATTTTGAATTAATTAATTACACGTACAGTGTTAAAGCCTTGTTTTCAATATCATACCCAACTTTAATACGTAATTAAACTAATTACTATGTGGTTATATTTACTCGATAATAAATTAATTGATGTTCAGTGTAGATATTGTACGTAATTTATCATTGTATTACCTAATATATAATACCAAATTCAGTGTCTTATTTAACTGTAAAAGACATTATTTCATTGAAAGAAAATAAGAGAAAATTAAATTATCTAAATTTACTTAATTCAGTGTGGTGACAAATTGTGCTCTTGTTAAATTAGTAATGAACCATTTGCTTGCAGGTCACGATAGGTTCGAATGTCTTGCCAATAATTTTATGGTGACAGACGACAGGGGCAGGATACTGTTCTCTGCTAACAGGCATGAGGTGGTGGTTGGAGCCGAAACGCTTCGTGTGTCTGGGGAAGGTGGTGTTGTATTTGATGGCAGCGTCCAGACATCACTTGTTAGGGCTGAACCAGGACACGATCTCAGGTAACAAAATGGAAGTTTATATCTTAATCCCTTCGTAAGTGCGGTTCTCCTTCAACATACGACGCGACACATGAAACTCACGGCGCCGTATATACGTATATTCTCTCCTTTAATCTTTGTTTCCTGAACTCTCGCGCGCCATGCAAAAACTACTTACTTGTACAGACAACAAGAAGAACAGTTATAAAGTACATTCTATCTTGAAACGTAAAATAGAAATGATGAAATTTGAGAATAATTTTCATCGATATAATCTTATTAGTGAATAATTCATAATCGTCAGTTTGCGTAAACGGTTTTGGGAACGTTGTGCGTTGAACGGGTGTACTCTAGCATCTACGTACGTATCTTTGCTAAAACAGATTTAAAGTCATTGAATGAAAAGCACATCTGCTCATTATTATCAAACTCTTCTCATTAATCTACTTTTCGCATTACAATTTTATGACACCATGTCCGTGGGGTCTGCCGCTAATGCCGCAATGTACAATCCACTCTTTGCAATCTGTGCTCCTCGTCTCTTATTAAATCTTCTTGCTTGGTCGAAGCACCCTGTTTTTATGACTCAAAGACGTTGATGTATTTTTCAGGAGTAATAAGAATATAAGGATTATTTGAATCCGGGAAATTTCCGGCAGGAAGAATTACGTGGTTTTAATGTCAAGCATATTTCACAACGTAAATGACGTTTATTTATATAAAAAGAACACAATGACATCCATAAAGCGTACAGCATAAAGACATTTTACTTTTCTCCTTACATTACGTATTTTCATTTCATAACACTTCTCTCTATAAATAACAACTATTACTAATTACACAAACTGAATAAATATATAATTGTGAAAATTGCACTTGCACGTTTTAGATTGGAGTCTCCGACGCGGTCACTGGACTTGCGGGCACCCGTCTCTATAAACGTAGAATCGAGAGCAGGAGACATAAAAGCCACTTCTCTGAAAGACATTAAACTACAATCCGTCGCCGGGGAAATCCGTCTCGAATCTGGATCTGTCATGGTCCCAGGCATACCAACAGCATTGCCAGCATCACGCTCCAGTAGCAGTACGTCCGGTACATCCAGGACACATGAAGTTTACCAGCTGTGTGTGTGTGCAAATGGAAAACTGTTCCTAGCACCCTCTCACGGTGTGTGTGCGGTCGATGAAGATTCGCGCATATGTCGGTAAAATTAGATTATAAATATGTATATTAGTCCTGTGTATATATAATGTAACATATTGTATAATTATTGTAATTATTAAGTATATATTGTACATGATTAGTAGATAAACATATGGAAGTATACATGTTTCTATAACGAATCATTTCCCTGTGTTTATAATATTGTATAAAATGTGGTTAGATGCGTATGTTACTTATTAATTATAGACTCTAAGAAGCCAAATATAATATATAACTAAATGCCGTATGTATACGAAGGACAAAATGTGCCTAAATATTAAAATGCTTCTTTCAGTTCATGTTATTTTTTTGTAAATAAAGTTATGCTAAAATTGTATTTATATAATATTTTAATAATCATGTTTTTTGTTGGTGATTTATTGCTTTACGTAACTAAACTTGTCTTATTAAGTTAATTGATTTGTATTCACTGTGTTACGAAATTCATTTTTTCCTGTTTTCTGATCAGTTCGATAACGAAACGCTTAACGAGTAGGTGTGTACTTGCCAGTTGTAAAACTGTGTGTAGAAATTCATAAACAATGTAATATTTTTAACTAATTCAATATGTTAAACAGTAATTGTAATTAAAAGTGGAACTGTAAAGTGTTTAAAACAATTCTGATTTCATATAAGGTGAAATTTATGTTTATTAAATAAAACATTTAGTAAGAAACTAGTGTTCAGAGTAAATTATTAATGAGAATTCAGATTACAAGCTGTGTGACGGTATATACGATATTTCTCTCCGTTGTGAAAACACTAATTTCATAATTTAATTAGTTTTTCCGGTTTAATGGTAACGTTTCTGGTGTGTGAACATAGTGAAAAAGAAGTGGAACTCCGAATATAATAACAGTACGATGGAGTGAAGCGACAAATTACAATTTTTTTCACGAAAACTAATGGAACATCTTACGGTAAGTGATTTTGTCTCCAAATCGGATTTGTATAATTGTTTATGTCGTAAGAACTAGACTACATACTTTGAGTGCCAGTCCCGAAAACTTCGCGTAATAGCTATAATTCTTGTGAGAACACAGTAGACAATAGGGCTTAACTTTTATTGTACACAAAGAATATTGTTTAACAGTTCAACAAACAATTCAGTTACAATGATATTCTATTTACGGATAGAAGCATTGTTCAGTAATATGGATTTCTATAAAAACAATAAATACAATACGGTGTCAGATCTATACGAACATTTTTATTTCTTTATATTGCACAACAGTCTACAAATTTTTAATGATGACGTCATTGATTTCAATATTTTTGGAAGCAAGTAATAACACTCCTTATCAAATGTAATACTTTTCTCCAAGAATCCGTTATATCATTTCTTTGGTGTTGCTTGGGTTGCGTTATCTGCAATTAGGAAGATACAGCTATTTTCACCCATAAATTACCAATATCTTATTATTAAGTAATTAATAATGTAATTTAATATTATTCCCAGCTTCATGAATTTGCTATTATTTTTGCGATAAGGTAAATTTTAAACAATTGGAAACGAAAAACAATTGTTACAGTTGGCAACACTGGGCAGCACTACGAATATTGACAAATATCAGTGCAGTTTGCTTCGACAAGTAAGTGTAAGTGTTGTGAGTTCTTGCAAATATATTTTATTGGTTACTGATATATGTTTTTTAGAATTAACTCGGTGGAAATAAAAATTATTTGAGTGCAATATTTAAAATCAAATAAATACAAAATATGGCTTCGGCAAGAGCGCAGGTAAACAAATGCCATTATATAAATTGTGTATAGGTTATAATGAAAGTTATTCGTTGTTGTAAAGACAGCGAAAGTATGGAATGGTTGGAGAGCAGTCAGCATATTTGAAAAAGAACCTGGTTCACTTCTTCCCGAAGCATATCGAAAGTTTTGGCATGAATGGAAATTAATGACTCCAACTGCAGTGCATTATATTCCAAAAGAAAGCAAATGGGAAAAAAATGACTTGACTGGTGAAGTGTAAGATGCGACTGATAATTTATTAATATTTAACACTGATTATAAACATCGTTGCAGACTTCCAATACAAAACGTTGCCATACCCGTAAAATATCCATACGAACATAATTTAGGGTTATGGGGTGGTGAAGGAATTATCAAAGGTTTCCAGAAACGTTCTCCATATAAACGTCGAGTTCCACATTTTTGGGTTCCTGTATTAAAACGATCGGTAGTTTATAGTGAAGTTTTGAATAAACATATATCTGTAATTGTGACAGATCGTACTATCAAGCTTATTCATGATAATTACGGCTTTGACCATTATTTGCTCAAGGTATAACGTACAATACTTATTTCAGAACATACAATGATTCATTAATAATCATTTCAGACGCCAGCCTGCGATTTAAAGTCTTTATTAGCGCTAACATTAAAGCGAAAAATATTACAAGAACTAAATAATAAGTGTCCCACTTATGCGTCAGATAAAGTGAAACAAGAAGAAATTTATAGTCAATATAAACAATATTTATCAGCAGTAAGTGTGTCTAATATGTAGGGTATTCATTTCTATTAATCAATGATTCATTCTAATGTAGTACACTGCTGAAGACATTGAATGGTATGGTTATACATTTAGACAAGCATGTGAGAAATTTAAAAGAGATCAAGAAGCATTGAATGTGGCACAACCTTTAAAACACATGTACAGAGCACAGTTAATAGAAAAATTACGAACTGCTGGTATAAAGGAAGCAGGCGAATCAGACGAGCCCTCTGCCGAAATAAAACAGATATAGTAAGTTTGAAAATATATTTCATATAACATATAACAATTTGAAAGCAAATCTTCTATTCTAGTAACGAAACATCTTGGATTCAAAAAATCAATCCGTTTGCCAAGAAGCAGGAGACTTAGTTTCAACAAACACTTGTGTTGTTAGTATATTTAAATAATTATAAATATATATATATTTGTCATTGCATTCTGTTATTTATTCAACTAATTGTACAATCCAAGTCTCCATGCTTTGGTACACAATCCAATGTGCCAGCGACTGCTCGTGTTAGATATGTCATAGTTCCGTAACTACCACTAGGTGCGCTGTCGTAGAAATGTTGGCATATATAAGCTGCACCGCCACACAGTAGGCCACCAGTTTGAGATGTTTCTCGTTGCTCTTTTGGTTTTGCACAACATAATGTTGCATCACCATTGCATTTCATCTAGATAATTTCATACATTTATTTTTGAATTCAATACGTAACACTATCGACTTACCTGATCGTCTAAGAATATTTGATTTGCTCTATGAACTAAATGCTCTACTTGTATAATTCCGCCTAAATGTTGAACGACATTATATTCTCCTACTAACGTTAATACCATCAGTGCTTCCACTATCAGCTGCCGATATTCTGGTTGAGGTATTGAGTTGAGAACTGTTTCTACTGCCAGTGCGAATTTTAGTTCTCCAGGTGTCATTTCTTGTGTTAAATTTTGTGGTAACACTCTGCCTTCTATCGCCAATCCCTGACACTACAAGTGAAACATTAAATTAATTATATTCTTTCATCTAGAGTTATAATGAACACATACACGTTCCAGAATGCCCCAGACTCTTGAGTAAAAATCTCTGGGTACTCTATTTAAAGCTCCGTCTAATCTTCTACGTCTTAACCACTGTCCTTGACGATCTGATTCGGTAATATCGTCAACATTCTCCGTATCCATACCCATGAGTCCAATATGACTTCTCTGAAAATAATAAATTGTATACTAAACTTATTAACACAAGGATTGTTAACAAACCTTGCTCACACGACTAGACTTGCTGCTAATAACAGAGAAATTTCCACGGCCCACTAGAAAATCAATAAATTAATTATATAAATCAAAAACATATTATATTTACTAACCGCTGCTAATGGCAAACTCCTTGCCACTCATAATATGATGCAACAGATTCTTCATTTCAAACGGTGACAAGTTCAGCAAATGTTCCGACGCTTCTTCCCCATCGCATATCAACGTGCGGGATAATTCAGTCGCCATGACTTGTATAATCAAACCTACTCTAAGTCTTAACATTTCATTAAACAGTTGTGGTTCTGTGCGAATAAACATTGCCAAATATACGAGTAATTCTTGTGACAACATTGCTGTGCTGTCATCTTCACCGTACGCTTCATGAATTAATATTCTTAATTCAGCTTCTGGTATCGGCCCAGTTATGGTGTGTTCATTATTTGGTGGCATACCCACAGTAATCTAGTTTCAAACGAGTATTTACTTGTTAACTCCCGTGTGTAATGGACATTTTATATTTACCTGTTTTTGCCGGACTAACAAATCAGTAACCGCTTTCGCAAGATCTTCAACACGTTTACCTAACATACCAGCGGTGTGCCGTACTAAACCCCACAACTTCTGTTGACAGGCTTTTTCATATAAACCTTTCAACAAATCTCTAACAGTCACCACTCTTCCATGCTCCAACATGCCTGTATTGAAATCTAAGCCTTTAGTGTCCACTAAATACTGTAAAATATCGCCTTGTTCCTCTAATGCTTCTGTTTCTCGAAGCATAGCAAATAGTTCTTCCACCTATACAGTTTAGAAATTATTATGTGTTACTGTATATATTTAGTCATGTGTACCTCTGTATCTGCATATGACTGAGATTCAGATTGTGTACGATGTCGGACTAGATTAATAGCTGGAATTTCCTTTGGCGAAGTACTTTTGAGTTTTCGTACACCGATGTCTTCTGGAGATGGTGAACGTGTTTTATGACTTAATTGTTCCACGTCTAATAAACTAGGAGATCCAACGACAGATTGCTTTCTCTCCGTAACATGACCTTCCATTCCCAAAGTTTCAGCTGAACAATATTTATTATTTGTGAAAAAATATATTTCAAATTTATCTTAAAAAAAACTTACAATCCACATTGATTGATCGAGTTTTCTTAATAGCTCCTCGAACAGACATTTTTCTCCGCAAAGTGGTAATAATTTTGTTATTACACGATCTTTCCAATAATTGTGACTTGTGAGTAAATGATTTCATTAAATGTTCTTCTAAATATTGTTGAACGTGAGGATTCAGTTCTAAGAGAGGATTGTATGAATTAATAAATGTGTGAAATAATAATGAATTTCAGTAAAACGTACTGTCTGGCATTCCATCTTCTTGACTTCCCAAGAAACTGAGATTTGCAATGCAACTAGTGTTTAGGAAGTCAGATAAATTACCCAAGGTAACACGTGTTCCGTTTATGTAACCCGACTTTAACTTTTTCATTGTTGTTAACATTGCAAGTGGAATTTTATCTTGTTCTAAAATCACAGGACATTATTTATATTTCTATTTAGTCTGTGTAAATGTCTGGTAAGATTTTTTACTACATGCTTTTGATGAACACAACAAATGTTTCTGGCAATAGTTTACCTAAATATTGTTGAGTTGCCACAAGCGTAATTGTCGGTCGCCCAAGCAAATTTCGCCAGTTCATAGTTAGAAATGCAAGGTTTGTAGTGAAGTTATCGGCCAACAGGGCTATATCATGACTCATGTAATACGTATCCATGTCAAAATTCTATAACCGAGGACAGCAGATTCACATGCAATTCAACCACATTCCCAGAATTCAGGCGCGCAAACATCACACAACACATACTGGACAATCACATTTACAGTACACAGTAGTAAATGAGTAGGTTCTGTTCCCAAAAAGCACACACTAACCCGACATTATCCCAGTCAATATGTGTATTAGTGCACGTTCCAAATAAACACTTCCAACACGTACGTACGTACTTAATCATAGTCCGTTAATCAAACGTACAATATAGTTAACTGTTATGGTAGTAGCTACTCGAGAACACAATGATTAGCATTGAACGGAGGAACCAAAGCTTTTAGTTTGAAATGTCTACCTAGATGTATGTTTCGGCAGGCAATCGTTACTAGTGGCCTGCCCAGCATATTCTGCCAGCTTGACTTCAGGAAGTTTATCTCGCTCTTGCAAATATCAATCATCAACTCGTAGTCGGTAGCGATGTAGTTATGTGACATATCCGTAAACTGATTTTCATAAACTATCAACACTCTCGTAACCAGAACACACTTGCACATCAACTTACCTGCGGTGTAAACGCAAATATACGATCTTGTAATGTGTACAGTTTGCTTGTACTCAGAATACCGACATCTCGAGACTTGCGTCCTGTTAAGCCGAGTTTCTTATTTCGTCCTAGGTACGTGTACAGATGTGACAGAACTCTAGCCGGTTGCACCTCGATAGGTGCCACCTCAGCTATCGTCTGTACAATGATATCATGTTCGGCTAGTTTATCTCTGATTGCATCATCCTCTGCTATGATCACCACTTGTACAACCACGTCGGGTTTCTTTTCCGAACAGAGTCTTCTGTTTAACGGATCCAGTTCTCCAGGTGCTAGAAAACCCTTCAAAAATATTATTTATTATTTACAATGTATGTTTATACAACACAAAGCAGTAAAATAATTACTTCTTGTAGTAATTTTCCTAAAATGTACAAGGACTGAGCCCACATGAATGGACACTGGCCCAACGGAATTCTCTGCTGACTTCCAGGTTCTTTATATTCTGCATTAACAAACTCAGCTGGTACAGCGTACAATTCTGGTACTAATTTCAATCCGTCTTCTGTACGAATCATTATCTATAAATGTTGTTTAATTACCATGTAATATGATTTTATCTAAATACTCAATTACCTCCTCTAACTTTGTAGTTAAATTCGCAGCTTCATCTGTGTTGCCTTGAAAACAATAGTCTAATATCAAATAGCAGAAAAACAATGGCCACTCGCATTCAATATTTTCAAACATTCGCAACTCCCACGGTTCATAATATAATCGATTCGCATCCTAAATATTAGAACATGTAAGTAATATCTTCAGAATGACTGAGTAAAATAAAATCTTATTACTTCTTTTGGAGTGCGATGTCCATCTCTCAAAAATCTCTTACATCCATATCGTCCTTGTAGTTTTAAAATAACCGTGTCCCTTGTCAATTTTATTAAATCTGGATCATCTACAGCAAATGCCGGGAAACTAATGACAGATAATAATCCACCATCTACTTCTTTGGAGTTCGATTCTCTCGGTAACATTGACTATAATATGACATTTACTAATCATACAAACTCTGCATACGTATATACAATATGAAAATATGATTTACTTGTAAAACTGCTTGACACTTTTGTGCTTCATCAGATAATACATGAATAATACTGGTAGGTCCACCTCTCGCTCCAAACAAATCCAACTCATTCATTGCTTCTAATGCTGCTTTAGCCATTCCAATAGAACTAGCATTTAATTCTGGAAGCCCGTGATTAGTTTTATCTCCTCGTTCCCATATACCATAATCCTTAAATTCATTTATTCATTAATTTTACACATTATCAAACCATTGTAAGAATTATTTACAGGAATACAATACGCTGATTCAATATAAAATACTAAGTTTTGTACAAAAGCCACTTCATCCAAACTGAAAATGATTTGAAGCCCTGCTGCTGTCATTTGAGCAAGAACCAAGATGTATAAAGAAATTGCATCTATCTGTAAATGTCCCCATTCATTGTCTCCTACTACAGTTTGTCCAGTTATTGAAGAATATTTTGCATGTAATGCATCCAGAGGATTTTGTGATATTTTAAACTTTTCCACATTTTCTTTTTGTTGCATCATTGCCATAAGTAAACCTTCCAATGAATATTATTATGAAAGTATAACAGTCAACATTATTGCTAAATTACTTTAAAGTACCTCTCATCAATTTAACACAACTCTGCTCTAATTCATAAGTTTTAGCTCGATCCTCATCTTGGTCTGCCATTTTTTTGTAAGCCATTGAAAGCCCCCATACTGACAGTATACAGTAAACATTATCTCTGACCCATGCGTGATGATTTTCTATACTTGCAGGGAACAATCCTGTTACTGGATTTTGATGTGCCATTATTATTTTATGCACTATTCGTTGATAATAGTCCAATCGGACCCCTGAATTACTTCGACTTCGCATGTTTAATAACACTTCAGAACTGACAACACGTATTATATTTCTTTTCAATGTTATTTTTACTCACTATTGTGATGCATTGTAAGGTTATTCCAATGTCACTTCTGTCATATGAACCTCGTTTCATTTTAGACCTTCGAAATACATACGATGTTCTAAAGATCTAATGCATTAAATATCTAAAAATGTGTTAACGATTCTAATAACAGATGTCACTCTAGATCTTAACGAAATAGTAATTCTGCATATATGAACATACAAGAATATATTCGTATGCATACATTTAATATACATTACTAACAGATTCCATATAGCGTTATAATATTGTAAAAGTTAAATTGTATTAAATGAAAGACATTTTAATTATAAATCACTCTTTATTTAGCATTTCCGGCCATATATGTTTTTATTGTATTTACAGAACGAAATTAGTTATATAATTCTTAACAATAACGTATTTACATTAAAATAAACTAGAATCTACATAGTAAGTATAATTGCATTTATCGGAACTGATTTGAGGTATATTTGTGGTGAAATGTTTGATGAACTATTGTTGATGAAAATGGCAGTGCGATTGGTTGTATGGTTATTATTGATATACCGTGACATATATTGAATAAAATTGGTCCTCTTACTATTTATATTAATATATAAACTATACATATAACTCTGCTATGTACATTTGCATTGCTATGATTAAGCTAGGCTAACAAATACGATGCATGCGCATGTAGGTACATATACTCGATGTAAAACTGAAGAATAAGAAAGACAAGATCACTCCAGATTTACACTAATTTACAAACAAAAAATCACAAAATTCCAGCGGAAATTGTTCAATCACATATCATAACTACATCTATTCAATTGGTCTCCAATATTCCTTAATGTATACATATATAATTTCCGTAAGAAAGAAATTCACGTTTTTACGTATATTCCTTATATTATTATAGCTATTTATTTTTTTCTAGGAAACAAATATAAATTTTTAGACCTCTGATCAGTAGCAACTTGTGTTGCGAATGATTTTCTGTTTGGAAGACAAAGGTTTACAGGTATTTTACACCGTTCATGATTGTGTCATTAATAATTCATACCGAAACTAACGACAGTCTTTAAAAATACGACGTCTTATATGCTAACTATGTACGTTTTGTATATTTAAGTTTTCATAAGTTGAACAGTTGTGTTTTTAATCACCGTTATTGTATTTCTTACTTAAATTTAGGTTTGGAACTAATGTAACTTTCATCTTTAGGAACCCAGTAATATTAGTTAGTAGATATTTTAAGCATTTTGCATTTCACATAATATATTATATACATGACTAAGTGTACAGAGTTTCCCCTCTAACAAAACTAATTCTCACAGGGAATTATGACAGAATAACGGGAATATATATATAGTATATCTATCTAAAACTTAAATATAGTCCTTATTAAAGCGTATTTTATTGCCTTCCCCCTGTTGCCATGACTCGTGTTATTCTTTTATGTAACGTACACGTGTATGCACGTCACTTCTCGTCGTAATTCCTTCTCTCATTCACTCTACAAAACTTACAAACCTACAGTAGTGTCCATCCTCTGTTCATGCACTCGATAAGCAACAGACAGATACTTACATTTACACGTCTTAGTATCTCTCTCTAACAGTTTAAAACAACATAAGGTACACGTTCCATCATACTCTACACACGTACATACAGGTAGGTATGATGTATTCAGATTAGTTTCTTCGTCTGACACGCTAGTTATTTTGTGCAGTATTGAGCTGGTTCTTATACAAGTATGTATGTATATATATATATATATGTACACGACACAGGATCTCTTGTTGTCCTTGTGTTTTCACTTATCACCTCCACTACGGGACTCGCAACGTTGTCAGAAGTGCACATCCCGCACGTCTGTTGGTGTGCCGGCTTTCTCGTGTTCCAGCACCTTGTCAGACGCCACGGACACACTGTTCTGGATCAGATCAGATGTCGTGTTACCCTGCCGCGATGTCACACTGCCGGTACTGTTGTTAGCATTGTTCACTGACGTTGTAACAGCAGTATTACTCGGTGCCAGTCCAGTCTGTGAAGACGATGTGTTCGCCCTTGTATTTATTGTCGCTGTCACCATATCCTCGATCTGCATAAGACATCCGTGCAAGTAATCCTGAAAATAAAATGTTCAGTCATCAGTTTGATTCATATGTAGACCGACCTTGAGATGGTCTGGAGTTCAAGTGTCTGTGCCCCCCCCTGTGTCATGAATGCCTGCCAGCCAGCCGAGGAGCTGAATGTAAACTATGATATAATTATTTACAAATTCCTCTTATAACAAATTTATCGTCGACAAGTGCTGGGCTGCATTAGTTTTACCCCATGGATCGCACATTCACTTTCCTCGGGGTCGACACTTTTTTTCACATTTTTTTATACGTGTCTTAAAACTGAAGGATTTTTTTCTGTCACACATGTGCCGGGCACCTGTTGCCACACTCATTCAAGAATGATAGTTTTTTTTCTGTGACGCCAGAATAAACTTTTTCCCTATTGAATGTTTTTGCTACAGTAACTAATGACTTGTTACATAACGTATGCAAAACAAAAGTAAAACAGTACGTGGTAAGTGAATATGTGTACTACAGCAAGTCGTACATACCTGCTCGATGGCCGTTATGCGATGCAAATGATCTAGGAGTTCGGCTAACGTGAAACCGCTCTTGCTGGTCCAGCCAAGGCCATGCAATGCTGCGGCCACACTCGCTGCAGCGATCATGCTGGGCGTGTACATCGAGAACATGTAATCTGCAACAATAAACAAACACATCAGCAACAAAGCTTCGACTCACACTAAACACGCATCACGCACACACACACACCAAACCTTGCCAACCAGTTAAGTCAAGTTGCTGTTGTTAATACATGCACCGGAAAGAAATTATTACAATACCAGGCTAAAACGAACAGAACGAAATAATTTGCAATTCCAGTTTTTAAATACACTATAATTACACAATCATGAAGACAGAACACGTTTCGATGGTCAGATCCGTTAACCTCGCTTAGCAATTTCGTCTTAATTGTCAGTTCAGAATAAGTATTGTTATGTGTATAAATGCATATTCGTCGTGTACTGGCGAGACATATTGAAAACAATATTCTCATATATATACATATATTGTGTTTTAGTTGAGTTGGGTCTCGTCCGTAGCCTTGATCGGGCGCGACGGCACGTTTCGTCGACTTGTTCTGCCTAAACTTGGTCCGTGAGAAATATTTCATTGGACGTTGAGAAATGCAGCGCTTGAGGGGTGCACATCCGCGGGGTCGCTGCAAGTTTTTACACAATCGCGCGAAGTAATTTCAACAAATAACAAAAAAACTCATAAACAGCAGCGAGCTTAACGTATATGTACATATGTGTGTGAGTGGACAATCATTTCATTTGTGAACTGCAGCAACATTCCAGTAACTATAAAAATATACTGGAAACTGGGGCAATAACGAGCGCAGTTATGAATGTTTTGGAAATGTGGCGCCTGACTCCTGAGCTAGGAGGGGTAATATAGTGCGCGCGCGAGACTATGCCTGTGACCGGATATGTCCTGCATCCACAGCGAGACAAGACACTTGAATCCAGTAAATTATTCCTAATAAAATTGTTACCAAATGTGTGGTGCTGTTGTTTTTTATCGTCCAGTATCTAAGATATTTCGGTTGCCTCGTGTCGCAGGCAAACACAAGGCTAGCCGACTCCACGGTGACGTCAGACGAGGTCGCTGAACCGTTTAGGCACTGCGAAATATTCGCGACCGTTGCAGCGTTCAGCCAATCAGACCGCTGCGCCGGTTACGTACGTTTCAGGTTGCATCATTCCCGTGTGTGTAAGGTGATGAGTAAAATATTCAGGAACGTTTCCTGGTTTGTGAACGTCATACGTACATATGTACATACGTACGTACGTGGTTGCTTCTTCCTTTACACAGGTGCTCGGCCAGTCAGAGAAGAATAGAATTGTTGTACATGTGTGAATGATCCGTGGTGCGGGCGTGCAGGCATGTGTATGCAAGTGTGGGAAATCCTGAAGAGAGGCACACTGAGGGCGAAAGATCCATGATGACATATGCATCAGTGACATAGGGCACGCGTGCTTTTCTACACTGAATGGTATATGCATGAATATATACACATACATACATACATGTATAGTTCTTTGACAATCATATATACAAAGAGAGAGAGTATGTTCGATATTGACTCCGTTGGTCTTATCACAGCTGTTCTCCGTACCAACGATATATGATATCGACTTCCTCTGCGCGGCAAGCAGTGCAGTAGTTTTTCCTACACAGTCCGCACGTTGTGTCGCACCAGTCCTCCCCTGACCTCGCCCGAGCCCACACACTTTACATTCATGAAGTGTACGGCCATCCGGGATATGTTTGTCCGGCCGTGACACCGCCGCGCATTGCTAAGCCGTCGCTGGAACGAGCGAGCGAGCGAGCGAGACATTTCGGCAGAGTCTCACAGACTCTTCACAGACCACCGGGGGAAACGCGCGATCGTCACCCATAAATCACACTTGCTTATCATAACTTTAATTTGATAATTGGTATTATGCCCGGTAACATCTATTTCTGGTAGTACCCATTTAATAAGAATACATCACCACCCACACGAATCATCAACGTACATACATACATATGTGCAGCCCCACACACATTATTCACATAATCTAATCTAATTATGTTCGGAGGTATTCGACATGAGAAAAGTTCTGTATCATCAATGTTGTGAAAAATACAAAGGCAATAAATAATTTATTATACACACAAACATGATTTCCGCAACAATCTTTACATGTAATCCCTGCTGTTTCACTACTACTTGCATATTAACTTAGAGATTCAAGAACACGTTTAATATTTGATGTTAGTTAAACACAAACCAAAGAACCAATGACGGTTGGACAATATGGATGTCATATTGGTATGCACTGTTTTAAGGAGTGTAAATTATTAGTTTTTCTTTAGTGTACAATGCGGGTAGCAATAAGATAACAATGCAGCATCATTGTTATCTTATTGCAAATCATTTTCTACTTTATCTTTATCACCCGTAAGACAACATATATTCATCTATAAAAGGATTTAGTCTATGCGAATTCATTCCAAAACAAAATCAACGCGCATAACCTTGATCTGAAGGCTGATGGCGCCCTCACAGGGCCCCAATGACGCACACCTTTTGTTTACAAATGTGTGAAGGTTGCAAAACTAAATACTGGGAATGTTGCCTCGCTGACCGGCGCGGCTTATAGTTTGTCTAAACTCCCGAAAAGTCATCGGGGAGTGGCCTGGGCGAACTGTGAGAACGGTAGGTGTCACAGAATAATAATTAATGCGACAACATACATTAATGTTTATTCGTTAGAGAATAGACAAGAACACTGTTGCACTCTTGTATGTTGTTGTATTTCTAGACATTTGCTTAATTATGTGAATGAAAATATAAGTTAACGAGTTGTTGTCAGGTCTAACTGGTCGAGGAATGTACTGTGCGTATTTATCATCACTCTCCGTTAAGAGAAGGACTTCTCTGTTAGTATTGACACGGCTGTCTTGTTGTTATCCTGCCATACGGCCGTGCTGGAATGCGTCGTGGACACACGATCAGCCATTGACCCTAAGTGAAGCCGCGAGGTACAAATTATTTATAAAACACTATTTATTTAACATAGGATCTGTAATGAATATTTGCCCGGTATTCTCGTGTTATTCTTATCAATATTCATAGTCTTGTTAAATAGTTTTATTTTCTGTTACAATATATACAACAACGTACACGCGAACTTAATTACATTTGTATCGGTTTGTTGCTTCAAATGTGAGAAATGAAATCATTTCCAATTGTATATGGGTTTAGAAGAGTATATAGAATAGAGAGGCAAGCAGGCAGTGAAGCAGTGTTCTATAGTGTGTATAGAGTTCCAATTTATGTGCGGCGGCGGTCTGTTGTCGGAATGTGCGCCTTGTACCTAGAACGTTCGTGTGGGAGGCTCGCCCTGGGAGATGAAACACATCACCTTTCCGACAGTAATTATTATTACCTGTGCGCCGGGGATAAAATATTAGATTCTTATTAGAAATACTAGCGACGTTGCTATCATGCAAAGAGATTGATCTGTTCAACCATGGGCAATCTCTTTGTGTTGTTAACAAGAACAAACAATAACAAAGAGAGATCCAAGGTCGCATACTATTCATCTTATCGTTTCCGTTGCGTCCCCGGACGTTACGTGTTATGTAGATATTAATTAAGAAATGAACCGCAACATGATTGCGAGAACTAGGAATTACTGAATCTGGATTGCCGTACATTACACATGGTCTGTGTTTAACAGAACATAGCATAGGATTGGAAGAGATGCAATTGTTGGTCCATGCCGAAAGAGAGGGAAACAGCTGCGGTAACGGAGGAGGCCTGCCAGCTAATGACAC
Source organism: Calosoma granatense (assembly GCA_022063505.1). Classification (NCBI taxonomy): domain Eukaryota; kingdom Metazoa; phylum Arthropoda; class Insecta; order Coleoptera; family Carabidae; genus Calosoma; species Calosoma granatense. The sequence goes on along the minus strand of JAGJTL010000104.1, from coordinate 7,283,886 downwards.
ACATTCAACTCAGAACAGTGCAGACAGCGCTCAGACTGGGGAGCATCAGCTATGTGGGAAAGTGAGCCGTGATCGCGCCGCTAGCGATAAAAACCGAGAGTTTACAAGGCTAAACGTCGCATTCGCCGCTCGCAAGCAATACCGCAGCCAGAGTACTAACGGTCGGACTGGGGCCTGCATTAGGTAACCCCATCATCCATCCACAGCCAACCAACCAACCAACGTACAGAGACATCTTCACGTCGATAACATCAACACATACGTGTAAATGTGTGCATACATGCCAAGTGTAACTAACAATCTATGCATTACTGTGATGAACGCACCTCTCGCACAAAGGGCTATGAATGTCTGGGCGTGTCTGTGGACCATAGTCGTGTCCAGTGACGTCGAGTCCATGGGCAGCCGTCTCAGGATGTGTCTGAGGAAGTCCTGCGGTGTGACCGCTGACACGTCCCACTTCAGCTTGCTCAGCACCAGCAGTTCCCATCCCTGTAAAACAATGACACCTCACATTAGCTGTGTCCGTTGTTCTAAATCTTAATATATAGTAGTATTTGTATTTTATCTCTGCCGATACTAAAACATTACGTATGATTGTGAATATGAACGTTGTATGTATATGAGAGGACAGTAGTAGTAGTACGTCGATTCGGACACCTGCATCGCCACATTCCACGTTTGATTTACCGATCTGTGTGCTTTGGCTTACAGAACAAGTGAAACCCCTTCGCTAGAGAGAAGTCGCGGACAGGAAAGCTTGCGAATTAAAAAGCTCGATACGTCGTGCGGCGCACAGCGGCGTGTATGGAGGCAAGGTCGCGGCCACTGCCTCGCCAGGAATGCCCATTAGTTCTGAGAAGAGAGTGGCAGACCAGTCCGGCCTGTTCGTGGGATTCATTAACTGCCTCACCGCTTCCGTCTCTCTCTTGCACACACACCACCCATCTACACGAATTTATATATCTAGAAATTGAATTAGCGAAATTAAACGGCGATTGTTCGTCATCCACTTACAAGCCGAGCCGGCTAACCATTCTCTTGTTAACAATTACTTATTCTGTCACAGCTATTTGTCAACTCTGTCATCTAGAGTTAGTTCACTTCCTCAATGGTAAAAGATTTCTCTCTCTGTATAAATCTCTCTGTGTATGTACAGAGATATAGAAAGATTTTCGTTAGACATCGTTAAGAGCAATGCGTAAGATGGGAGACTCGAATGGACGTTAGAACATTCCGGGCGTATGTTCGTGGCTATGTGTGCGCGCATTATTGATTCAAGTTGCGTGCTACATTCAGATCAAGAACAAGACAGTAACAGAAAAACGTGCATACCAGCTGTTTACTTGTACCCTAGAGATTCTTTACCCGGCGCGTTCTTGGTTTCGATAGCCTTGTCCGCCACGTCGATGTGGAGAGAGAGCACGTCGCCGACTGTAAATCGCCGTTAACAAACAAGTCCAGGTATTGTCTCAACCCCGGGTGCATGACTGTACATAAACATAACGATATCGTGTTGTTCAGTAGATTTGTCTGTAAGCAGTGAGTGTACAACGTGACCAATTTCATACCGCATATTCCTGCAGCACAACAAAACAATCACGGGACTTCGGAAGACTATTTGAAAACATGTTCTACACATTCCAGACGCAGCACCATTTCAGGCGACTTAACAAGAACAGCCTCATATAACCGACTAATTGGCCGTCTTCATTAAATTTAAAATGGCTGCACAACCCGTCCAGGTCTTTTATCATATCTCGTTCTCACGGTGTTCATTTACAGTACTAGTACGCGGAGCGCAGCGCGTGCATATATGTATGTATGCACCATTCGCTTTTATTCCACACTACTATTATTCATCCAGACCTCGAAGTGTGCGGGCGAAGGACACGACAACAAGTCCTACCCGATCATTTCCCGGGGACTTCTATGTACTAAATATCCTTGGCACCGTACAAGGTCCGTTCGCTTCACGAATTATCGACAACACTTGTCATATCGCGATGTAAAAAAACTGTATTCATGTTAAATACAACATATACTTTTTTAACTATCACAAAGTGTACAGCGACGAGAGTGATAAATAGCAGTAATCTTGCTGATAAAAAACCAGCTTTTGTCAATGTCCGCATAATTAAAATTAGGCGCTCGTAAAAACGATTATGTTAACAAAATAATACTCAATACTGTATGTATAAATAATAGAAAGTTGAAGTTTTATATAGCTAAAGTCGTATTGCATCCGGCGCCACAAAATTAACCGAGCGTATGCTGGTGTGTTGTTCGACTGACTGGTAAGGCACATTTATGTCACAAAAATATGGAATGTATTGTGGTGTGTAGGGTGTACTAACAATACACATTCCTCTCGAGTCAAGGGATCTAGTTTCCTCTGTTCCCAGAAATGAAGGCAGGTCAGAATGTACGTGGTTACTTAATGCGGCTTCTATGCTACCTGTTCCACAGACTCATGTCAACTGTAACCTGTTCAGGCGTACAGGTTGTTTCAATCTCGACATTCTTCATCTCGGCAAATCCGTATTCGCTTCTCACCTGGCTCAAAGTATTTCTCAAAAAATAAATACGGCCAAAGTGGAACGTGCTGACGTATTCAGTGCTAAACAAACATGGTTTAGACGCTTGAACGATAACATGTACTCTGTACCGTGAACTAAATGAATACCAAATTTCTAGTACACTTTTAAATGACCTGAACATTGATTTTATTCGATATACAGGTAGTTTATATTAATAGGCTTTTCAGGAAATCAAGTAAATCTTTTATAAGTGTCATTTATATCTGTGAGAAACTTTCGTTACAATGGGAAAATTTATACTTTCCAAGAAGAGTCACGTCCAACCTTTGGCCATATAACAGTTACAAAAATCTGCTTTTAGACACAATCCCACAGGAATACAAAGAGCTAAAATGCATATAAGTGCCTTTCAAAATAACTCCTGCTGAGAACACAGGCTTCTATATACATACTTTCTTTTATAAATGTTTTGTGTGATTGTTGCAAAGTGAATTTATTGAACTATACATATATTATAAAACAGTTGAGACAAAAATACCCACACGCACTAATTAAATTGTTATCTGTAGAACAATAGTGATAAGAGCATTGTCTGCGACGATAATATGTCAAAATCAGCTGTTTTAATAACACTTACTTAATGATATCTGCGAGGCCAGCTGACAGTGTATTCATATTAGTAAATTCAGTACCGTACAACATATGCATGCCAGGATAGATGACGTTAGTAGAAGAAACTAGACGATACAACACTGCTCATAATGTTTACGAACAATATTACAACAAAATATGTAGTATCATTAGCATACGATATTTTTAAACGATTTTTGTAAAGTTAGCCGAACCAATTATGAATAGTAGAATAACCGGCTTACAGTGGACCACGTGAAGTATGCATGAATACAGAGACAAGTAGCGTACAATACTAAGTTGGTCCACAGCGACTCATTTGACCTTAAAGCGGTGCTGGAGTTTGGACCATACAGTTCATATGATCAGCTGTCGATGACACCAACAGCATGTAAGCAAAAAGTAAAAGACTCCACAGACGCAAATCGTTCCCATTCATAAATCCGGACCGTATCAACATGTTGTCGCATTATATATGGTTGTCGTGCGTTATCATTCTTGCTCTACGCTGCTTTTCCATCCGCATATCGCACACTGTGCCACGGATTTCTTACATTTGTTACCAAGCTTAACAGACTGCCCGAACATACCGTGTGTGATTCGCAAACATCGCAGACAAACAGTACATTGTTGATTCTCACCCGGCGTTAACGTATCCGACATGTTTCACTTCATTATCGCAATCACTTATCCGCAGGAAGTTTGCCTAAAATCAACCAATGAATAGAAACCGGCGAACATTATTTATTCTCGATATACAACCGAGCGTCTGTTATCACTGTGTGAAGATTTGTGAACCTCGAACGGCCCGTTTGATTATTATCCAAGTAGGGAGCTGGCGCCAAGCTCTCAAGGTACGGAGACTTGTATTTTATCAAAAATCAAATGCAATCATTCACTGATATAATTAACGTTCCCTATACAGTAATTCAAACGAGAACTAGAAATAGCATTATCACTTATGAACATATAAACTACAACAATTTATAAATGTATTATATTAATCTAAGTATTAAATAGCGCGGCAAAAGCAATTTAAGAACACGGAAGGTGGTATGCGGGCCCTTATCAACTGCCGGTTAGGTTAACCGAGATAAGTCTTCAACGGCATGTGTGGATATGAATATCGGTAAACTACATAACGGTAATCATTCGAGCACTGACTAAAAACTAGAACAAATATGTAGTAATGCAGACATTGGCTGCTTGCTAGTCTGTGTCGTCGAGCTTGTGCAAATAATATTGAACATTTATTCTTACCCAGAGTTCATCTCGTGTGATACTGTTGTCTGTGTAAAAAACTAACGTCTCGGCTGACAGTGGCCGTGGCTCACGGAGTTTCGATGCCAACAGTAAACATGCGGTGCCTAATAATTGTAGTTGAGATTTGCGGATAGGACATACACCGAGGAATCGGTCCACGTAGTTCATTGATAAAGGGAACACCTCCTCCTGACACTTCTGCTCCTCGCATACCTGCAACATACAACATTCAGCACATGAAGTTTCCTGTGCGTGTGCGAGTTGTTGAAATTAGGATTGCGTCCAGAGGGGAAATTGCGGTCAGATACAGAACGTGAAATAAAACTAAAGATTATTTAAAAAGGAAACGATGATAGCGAAAAGAAATCCTTATCATGCATGTGTGTGTTACATTTATTTATTAATGGAGCTCTGATAGCACACAGCGCAATTAAATTAATTTAAGACGACAAACTATGTGCACTTTATATCAGAAACCAAAATAACTGGGTCATGTTAATGAATTCGTGCCTAGATAATTGATAAACACATTTCAAGCAATAATCGTCATTCGTTATGCGAAAATTCCAGCAAGTCAGAATTGCACAATGCTGTAAGCGTAGACAGAGGATAACGGAAAAAACGGGCAACAAAAAACAGAAATTCGATTCGGCGGTTACGTTCGGCGTTCGGCTAATAGCAGATTCCTTTTAATCTACGGGCGAGCGCTCAAGATGCAGAGCACATACTCGAAACTCATTTGCATTTGCTCTGAAGTGAACGGCTTAACCGCGGGAGATTCATGTGAGTCGCAATATATTTCGGACCTGTTTCATTGTTATTCCGCGAAACAATGACCGACTTTATCATTCGACCTTTGTTGAAAGGGGCAGATAGGAATCTAGAGGTGGCAGGCAACTCTTGGTCTCTGAGCAAGCGCATTTAAATAATCGCACATTTATACATGACGTGATATTCAAATATCATTGCTACAGCTACAGCGACGACTCGTTGTCACCTACGTTCTTCTACATACATATGAGACATGTTGTTGTAAAGCATCGCATGTTCTTTTTTGGTAACTAATCATCCACAACTCTGTTGAATTCCTATCAGTATTCTATCAGCTCCAAGGCCAATGCAGGACAACGCCACCGAACGTTGAAGGAGGCACCGGGAAGGGAACAAAATTTAATTCGACCTTCGAATTTTGCAATGAAATTAGCATACGAGAGTCGTTCATTCGCTCGAAACTTGACTCTTCCAATATAGTAATAAATACACATATATTCATACATTTATTCATACATATATATATATATTGTAAAGATTAAATATGCAAAACATGCAGTGGTGTTATATACTGATGACGTATCTTGCACACACACACACACACACACACACACACACACACACATTTAACATTCTAGGAATGTAAGCAGAAGTTCGTTATAAAGTCTAGAAAGACATAATGTACATGTATACATATACATACATGCTATCACCACGCCCCGCTACTAAAGTTAAGTATCATGGTTCCACGCATCGCCGCTGTAGCGCTGTTGTCAGCACGAACAGCTGACTATGACACGAAACCGGCTGGTTGGCCGATGTTTGGCGAACGACTCATTATTGTATTTAAATCACCGACATGACCCAGTCTAGCTCTTTAAACGCTACCAAAACAATTTCTAATATTCAAATATCTGTTGCGCAGAAATTATTGCGCAAACATATATTATCATTGACACGTGAACCATTTAAAAACCTTGATCCCATGTGTAATAAAACAGGTACTTTGTAAACGGAAACCAGCGATGTCCCTTTAAACAATGGAGACGTTGGCATGTTTACGAACCATGACACTGCGGCTTCAATTTAAATAGCTGATCGGTGTGAATAACGCAAGCAGTATGTGACCGCAAATATCCAACGAAATGTCAGTCGTCGGTGCTGGTGTCACGCGACACTGCCTTGCGCCGCGTCAGCCAAATTCATTATCAGATAACGTTACAACATTACTGTGAGGTATATCAGTATGTATGTGTGCATACATTGCTACAATGTGCGCACGTGTTTCACTCGTTGTACATACGAGAAGGTCCGTCCATCATCATCACCTGTAAAGAATGAGAGGACAGTGGGGAACATAGCATCTCGGGATAGATTGATTGCTCGCGAAGGTCGAGTGTGTGCCCGGTGTGAGGATGGATGTTGAGGTGGTAACGACGTGCGGTCCTTACCTCCATCATCCATTCAGCAACGATTTTCCGCATTTGCGGGGTCAGGTCCCTCTGCACACACTCGAAATAGGAGCAAGACGGTGTGTATCGTTCCTCTGTCTTCAGTAAGTTCTGTAGTACTCGTTCATCGTTCAAAAGTACCGGATCTGGATACGCTCTGCACTCGCACTCCGTCTCGCAACATAGCAAGTCCATATTGGCGCAACAATCGACTCGTGAACGATGTTCCGTAACTGCTGTCACCTAGCACGCAGTCAGCACCGAATTCACTTAGAGTCCCAAATCACAAACAAACGCGAACCGTACAATTACTGCTCGCCACTTTCCGAAACAATACGGTACACTGGGCTAATTAATCCTCGTTTTATTACTCCGACAGACAGATATACATATATGTATGTACGTGTGAACACAAATATACAAAACAGTAATGACCGTACGTTTACTTAGTGAATGGATTTCAGATACTTGGCTTAAAGTTACGTTATTATTTATGTATTGTAAAGTTCACTGATTGTCTTTACTGTGTGTGTGTTTGTATATTGTATTGTTGTGTATATGATATGTCCACGCAGTTCAAAGTTACACTGATAACGCGTCCTGCCTGGTTGTAACCCAGAAAGAACTGTGAGCTGAGTATCTGGAAATTTCAACTTGGTCGGATGCCGGCACATATTGCCCCCACTCCCAGACACGATGCCCCTCCATCGTGCCTATTGGAACACTCTGTATTCCTCCGACCCTATGCATTTTTCTCTATCGTTTTCCCTCTTGCTTGATATACAGCCATAAGCATAACATAGATAGATGATGGTGGGGTGTGGGATCATATGTGAATGTGTAAACAGTATATTTAATTTTGTTTTCATCAGCCATTTAAATACTCTAACATCAGATTCTTTACTTTTCCTTATAACATTTCTCTTTATTAACAACAACAACAACAATACTATGAGTAAAACCGATATGTCTGGTTTCACAAGTCACTACAAGTATATGTATAAATGTAGAAATTAATGTTGAAATGGGATAGGGAAGCTGGTGTGTGTGCTCGGTGTAAGTTTTTATACAAGTGTAATTACGCCATTGGTCGCGGATTGCTTAGGTGGCTATGTGCTTAATTCCCGCGCGCGGTAACTACTTTTTTCACAGTTGAAATCGAAATCATACACGTTGGCAGCGTGACAGAATTAGTCCTCCCATGTGAAAACGTGAAATTAATGGCTCACGTAGTAATAATATTTAAGTTACAGTCGTTCTGGATTCGCGAGATGCGAGATGTGCCTGGCGGCGGCCATGTGGTAGGTACGCAAACACTTTCCTGGTGGTCTCTGTTAGCTTACTGCCCCCACGATTCACGGGCAAGGTCCTACTCACTCAGTCAGTCAGGCAGCCAGCGCGCCTCCATTATATTCATTACATTTAGTTATTTAAATTTATATACTAGGGCCCTGGCATGCTGGCTCGGTCCCGATTCAACAAGACACCACCGGAAGAGGGTTTAAATGCCACATCCACTTTACTCTTATGGATGTGACATCATCAGATTATTGAAGCTTGATGAAGCTGTCGCCGGACCAATGAAACTGGGATTACATAGGGTTTCCTTTTCATACCGACATACCAACACTCTATCATATTTCAACACAACGTCACACTGATAAATTACTGAATACATAAGTCTGCATCCAGTAGTGCTAGTCAGTTATTATTCCTATAAATATTCTTTTATCGGCGATTTAACATCCGTTGTACATGATAACTTTCTTCATTCTTATCCAAACACTGATTCTAGAAACCATATCAATGTGATATGTGCCAGTCCATATGTTATATACATAGTTCTAAACATATTATACATTTCATACTTTAGATAATCATTCTTTGAATA
>JAGJTL010000104.1:7246185-7275290 GCA_022063505.1 Calosoma granatense | reverse complement strand
ATATATATGTATTTTTAAATGTGCAGACAATTACATAAAACAACAAAGTAATTTTTGAATGGGAAACCTTGGATGTAGAGAAATGACATTGTAACAGAACGTTCGGTCGGTCGGATGGTCTCGGTACGTTTGTCTCCAGTTACAGACTGTGTACAGTGAGTGAGTGAGTGAGTTAGTGTGTTTATATGTGTATGTGTGTAGGATCAGATGATGTCCCTGCGACATGTCTACATGCTCAAGATGACGTCAACACCATGTTTGCATTCGCAAGACTAATATGATCGGCGTTCGTTACGCGGTCCGATTGTTCAGTCACTTGAAGTATTCGGGGTCGTGTGAACGGAAGTAATACTGAACAGCATCATCATACGTTCTTACAATCGTACAGCGTATCTGCACCGGAACTCTGATTGTTGCATCTTTATTGTGTCTGTTATATTACTCTAGCTAGTTATTCACGCTCTATTCAAATATGTACATTACTATTTACAGAAACATATCACTTGCTAACATTCTATTTCCTATCCCTATATACATATATTGTTCATGTTTATTTAAATGAACAATATTATTATATTATTATAAGATAACTACTAAATATTGACTATATTTAATAATATTGTTCTCATCACGGTTAACACAAAGTGGTACATTATAAGAAACAAGTAAAGCGTAGGTAGACATGAAAAAACTGCTAGTACATTGAACAGACTTTTCTAAAACGTGCGCACGCAACTAATCCGGTGTCAGATTTACCTACAACAATCTGCATAGTCCGACTAACAGCACATTCCTAGCATATCGCGGATATTTTATCAGAAGTACACGCACTCGGCTAGCTGATCACTTCGCATTGTTATGTCTTCCACAAAAACATTCATTTATCGTTATTTAATTTCCATTATACACCACACACACGCAATCTATCGCATATTTAATCACAAACACAATGTGCACACATTCCATTAAATGATCCAGAAGTCAGTGTTAATTCATTGAACCTATAACTGCTTGACCTGTTTAACAATATCACATTTTCAATAAATCTGCTCGTCGGTCAATAATTTACAAAACTAATGGAGCATGTTAGAATAAAAACTATATAGAAACATCTAGTACCTTGATGTTTTATACTAGGATAGGAAGAAATAATTTTAAATTATAATTAGATAATGTACTTATCTCGTCTGGAAAATAAAAGTACAAAAAATAATTATTATATGCTAGAGAACTTGGTGTGCTATGCAATAAATTGAAAATTCTCTGTGATGAGATTTGCCGCTACTTTCTACTTTAACGTGCTTCGTACCAGTCAGTAGATTTACTTGTAGTGAACACAGGACCGTATCACACATAGCTAGCTGGGCTTAGTATATTGAATGTAATAAATAATTTCAGTATGTATAGTCCAAGTACGAGACTTCATGAATGACACATAAAGTCAATGACTATGTAAACATATCAAGTCAAATGATACGATATCGGCAACCCCCTGAACGATAGAATTCATGAGGTATTGTTTTATTTATAGTAGTGTATATACATGTTCCTAGGGTCGAAAGGGTTATTTTCATTTCAGTTACATTTATTTATTTATTCAGCCATTCAATTTAATTTCTATTATTTAGTGGACCGTTTGGTCTAATATTTGGTCATATATTTTCATTTATTTCCAGAACTGTCCATAATTGAAACACACAAAACTTGTCCAAACACTTTTCCTACAATGAAATCGTTCATTCTTTCATTATTTTCTAATGTACATCCTTTAAAAACATATATTCATCACATATTTTATTTAACCAAGGTTGACAACCTATTTTCTTCAAGACTATTTTATTAATGGCGGTGTCTATTATAAATAAACTGAATAATAAAGTAGTTTTTTCGTTCATTAGCCTGCATAAATTTGTTCAGTTCCCAGAAACGATTGTTTTAAATCGAATGTCAAATTGTCGCAGTACGGATCTGACTATGGACAATGTATTCTATTCGATAGCGCCTCCTCTAAATCAGCTAGGTCCTGTATAATTATCAACCCCTAATATCGAGGAATTTACAGTTGTCCAGCTGACTTGTTCACATGTTTCAACTTCTACCAGAAGTGAAATTATTCAACTGCTCTACCATACAGATTTCATCTAATCGCACATTTCACCCTTATTCCTCGGACATTTCGTTGTACTTTGCTTCCCATGTATTTTTAGATTTATGAAACTATTCATTAATTGATATTATTGGCAGGTATGTATCCTGAAATAGTGTTATAGAGAAAAAAAAGAAGAAATTAATGTTCCATATTGCGGGTATATTTTAGTGTTGAAAAATAATTATTTCATTTTAACTATGGCCCTGATAAAAAATGTAAAGTATAAAATACTTTATTCAGACAATCTATGAATGAAATAGAAACCTATGTTAATATATTCTAATATATTATACTAAATGTGATTTTAAAGTATGCATATACAACGGCGTTGTCTGTGGAAAAAATATCATAGATATTATTTTAAATTTGTTCATATATTTTACTTTATACAGTATCTGAAGCATATAACTAAATTTGCTTACTATATAATACGTATATTAAGAAAATACAAGTATATACGTACTATGGGGAAGTACAATATTTATTTTCACTATTTATTCGCTAACACTTGAAAAATTAAATATCATACGGCAAATTCCATGTCATATCTTTGTTTATTATACCACACCTGTTTTAAGAATGATAAATTTAAAGGGACATCTTGTAAACACTTTTAAATACCCTTATGTACCTATGTAACATTTATCACATATTGTTTCTGTATAGCAAATATACTGTGCCAAAAAGATTATATACTCGTATATACATTATATATAAAGCACATACGTATGTTCTGTAATGGATCGTAATTTTGTTATTAATCTTATTTTTATCTTATCTTATTCAGCTGCACCTTTTGCCACGTGATTTAAAAACCACTACTTTCTCAATCAATGAGCATAAGAGTTGTCAAAATATGTAACTTTTGATAGCTAACTAGAAAAAGTATAATATAAATATTACGTATACAGGTGTTTCAATTTTTACTCTACAAATCTTGAAATGATTAGTTAATACTGGAAATTATTAATATTAATACACTTCACAGATATACTAAACCTATTTACTTAAATATGTTTAATGAAATATTTGCTGTTGTTATTTATTTCTATATAAAACGGATGATGAACGTTTGTACTTGTTCATAAATGTATGTAATTCTTCAACCCAATATGGCAGTACAACTTATACAATTTATAATTATTTGATTAGAGCTGGCATAATTATATTTTTTAAATTATTTGTGCACGAGAATGTTAAAACATTTTTTAGATACCGACTAGTCGTTGTTTTCTTGTAAATTCTACCGCGGTATTCAGCTCAATGTAATAATTGCATCCTCTTACAGCAAGCAAGTACATCCCATGAACAGTTTCTAGAAAATCAAAAACATGAAACAATTTAATAGATTATGAATATAATAAATAACAACTAGTTTGTGCCCTGAATACATAAAGTGCAACGTGATATCTAAATGAATAATTTATAAAATACAAGAGTATTTTATGCTCGGACATTAATACGATGTGGTGTCCTTGCGAAAGGATCTAGTATATCTGGTGATTCTAGAGTATATTGTACCTAATACTTAGTTATTCCTAACCGGCCTCCGGATTCCCATGTCCGCCGCCATCTTGTCCCGTCTTGTGCAGCGCTCACTGTTGTGGCGTAAGGCTTTATATGTACGGAACGTATTTCACTATAAATACCACACCGTACTATGGACTCACAACCGCCTTTCCCAAATTAGGCGATGCGTTTTATTCCAGAAAACAATCTAAGAGCGAATACCTTTCCATGCGAACTTTTTACACGTTGATTTCACATCCTCACGGAAACAACCGAACCTGTATGATCTTGTCATGACCGGTACTCACGGCTGTTTGATTGGCGAAAAATCATCTTAAAAAAACATGGAGTTCTAACTATAAATATCTCACGTTGTTAGGAATTGTTCAGGTAATGAACTGAAGGAAGATTTTTTAAATAACTTCAACTTGATTTTTGTTTATTTAGCAATTAATTTTAATTACGTGAATGTATTTGCTAACTGATATGGAATGGTTTTCAGTTTTTCAATGAACTTCACCGGATTAATACTTGTGTGCACACAAATGCTATAGCTGTTCTTCTTCTAGAACATAACCGTACATCTAGCTCATTAGTGACATGCACTGTTACTTAGTACCTATCCTTCTCAACTCTGCGTAGAAACATTTACAATTACAACATTATTATACAAATTACGTACAAATAATGGATGCACTAGTCTGATAATATTCGAGTGCACTATTTAACTTTTATATCGCATTATATATGCTATTTTTGTATTTCGTTATCAAATACGACGTATTCATTGAATAAATATGTTCATTACACATAGTTTTAAACGCAAGGTTCTAAATATATGATGTTATATTAAACGTCAACATTATTCTTACATGAATTATTTGTTAAATGTCAGTGATAGAAATAATAATGTCTATGAACTAAATATATTAGAGTAATGTAATTAGGAAAATATAATCGTATTAGTAGATTAGTACGAAGTACAGTCTGTTGGTAGTTTTTAATCATTGCAGAGAAATATTACTTACTTTTCACGATATACGTTGGGTAGTTGGAGAAAGGTTAAGTGTAAATAATTAGAAAACATTATCCCACACACAGAGGTGGGTAAACAATGAACAAATCTAGAACTAGACCAGTACGTTACATACATACACATGTATGTATGTATGTAGGTGACGTGGCGCAGAGCAAAGCTCGTCTACGGTTGGTAAACGTTACTGCTGTCGGTGGAATGCAGCGCTACGCGCGGTGGTGACAGACAACGGTTGGTAACAATGGCTGTAACAGCGCGGCGCATGCACGATTAGATCACATAAAGAACTCTCCTCGTGTTTATGTGACCACTTCTTGGAACGGACTCATTGTATTTATGAAGTCTTTAAATGTAAGTGCACCCCTGGCATGTAATGAGGGTGTACTCGGAATCTCTGAATCCTGCAGGATAACACCCGTACACTATTTCTAACGGAGGACGAACGTGATTTTAAATTAACACCCCCTACTTAAACACCCTGCTAATGGGTTTCTGCAAATTTCTAATTTCTTACTTGCCGTTACAAATCTTCTTACAACATCTGTAAGTCGGTTCTTCTGTCAAGGTAATTTTGAACATTTGCATTTTACTAAAATATGTCTGGTGTAGGTCAAACTCAGATTATAAATTTGTATACATAAGGACAAATGTGTATATATTTAGCTTATTATTAAAACATAATATTACTAACAGTTCTACGTTTCAATATGATAAATATTCGTCAGAATATAAATACAGTTTTCATTCCTGTATTTTGTGAATTCCACAACTACCTGCAATAGGACAATTCTATTCTTATCATCTATGAAAAGCTGTCAAAACAGTTATTTGCTTGGATGATACGGTTAATGTCATCTTTTGAGAAGAAGTACCTACCGTTGTACGTGTCTATTATTATATACTTCGAACTGTCTAAGCTGGTAATTTCCTTGAATATACCAAGTCACCCCTTTATATACTTGGTATACAATAGAAGTGTTAAGTGAATACTAACTTATGAAAATGGATAAAATATTTGAAGAAGTTTCCACAAATTTAGTCGTTTAAATGAAACATCTGCTAGAAAACCGCTGAGAAGATATTTTGTGAAGAATTTTTAGAAGTAGAACAGTTTGGGTATTTTCGATATTACATTAGTTTTTTTTTTCATGATCACAAACGAACGTTTTTATTCGGTTCAATACAGATAATCTGTGTTGCTGTGCTTTGAATAACGAAGGTCACAGCGCACTAATCTATTACCAAACATCATCAGAATTATTATAAAAATCATAATATATTTCAGTCGTATGCATTTCAGAACCAAATACAAAATATAGGAAATATTAACACATAGATCAAATCAGCATTTAACAATATTACTGCTTACTTGAAGTAGGAAGTAATTCAAGTATTAATTCTCTATTTTCCTTAGTTTCCATTAGATGAAAAAAGTAACAATTTTATAGATAATTAATTGAATAATATATCTAAAGATATGTCAAGTAATTACTGTAAAATGACATGCTACATTTATAGAAACTACTACCGTTTGATACAATCAAGTTATTAGCAGAATTGTTTTCAAATAAAATCAATTTTATTAATTCGTAATTATCTTGTTATCAAGGCAGGAAATTTCTTATTGTGCAGACATAAAAATTCCATGTAATACAAAAAAATAATTACACTTATAATAAGAAGCAACGGAGACGAACAACAAGAGTATAACATCTGAAACGGAAGAAAACAATCCTTGAGAGTAGCTTGTGTGTATAAGTGTTGGTATATACGTGCAGCATATGTATGTATATGTGTGTGTGAGTGTGTGAGTGTTGTACAAGAGAGCGAGACAGCACGTGGCCTGCCGAGAGACTCCTTGGTGATCTGGACAAGGCCGGTGACGTCACACATCCGCTGGCAGCTTTTTGGTTGTCGTCTCACCGACACTGCGACCTCCTAGCTCTCTCTGTGTTGAAGCGTCCTCCTCATAACATGCCATATAACAAACGACAGATCTGTTTAACTATTTTATTTGTTCAAGTTTTCAGGAAAACTATCCAGTAGTTTCTCTCTCGTTCTCTCTCTGTCTCTCAGCGGGTGTCTCTCTAATTTTAATTTAGATAATTCGTGTGGGGATAATAATTGACTGCAACTATTCCAAGCATAATATGATGTTAGTGTCGTTTCATAAAAATACATTTTAATAATGTCTGACATTAGTATAAAATGCGGGCGTTTCATGAATAGATCTATAAATAGACTGATTCTACAAAACGTTGCAGACATACACATCTGTTGAAATTTTTCTTTTATACACACATTCATATCATCTTATGTCATGATGATGATTCGAAAAACTGAACATTGTTTTCAGTTAAATTTAGATACGACAAAAATATCTCATAGAAATACATGTGCAACCACATTCAAATATGTACATACAATGTGTTATGTATTTAATCAGAAAACTACAAGTATATGTTATGTAAGAAAATGGTGCACCATCATTCATAACAGTTTCTTCGTTTCGTATTTAAACCTAGTGCAGAACATGTACTTTCCTAAATGCATATACACATAATCTATGTACACACACATACTATACATAGAGAGTAGAGTTGTATAGGCGAGCGAGCGAGCGCACGAGCAAGCAAACACATGCATAGACGTTAATATGCGCTCAGAAGGGGAGATAGATCGTTGAACCCGCGGATAGACAAACGCCAGACGGACCGGACACTTGGAGAAAAAGTCAGTAGTGAATTCTTCTTATTTTTATCTTTGTGATGTACCGGTTGTTCCATGTTTTGTTTATTATTTATAGCAATTAACGGTGTGTGTCTCTCTCACCGGGAGAATTCGGTTCCAGCATTCATGGAATTACTCGACTCTTTCATTCTTTTAATTCCCTCGTCTCTGAAATAAGTACTCTTTCATCGCAGCCGGACACTGAACATACCGTATGTTGAAAATTATGAATACATTCACTTTACATTATTAACTATATAATGAAACGTGAAACGGGCATACAGATTAACTGGAAATATTCTGTGTTGCAGTACAAAGTCATATGGCACGGCTACAAGTGATGTAATGTGAAAACTGACTTCAATGAGACTAAGAATTGTATCATTCATTGTTTGACGTACGTACACGTTTCTGGCTTACTTTTTATACTAATATGTAGGTGTAACTTAATAAATGAAAGTACTCAAATTGTAAACCGGAACTCTATAGTAGGGATACCAGTTTTAAATCCCACGCTCGCTTGTCGCACTTGGTATTAATAATGAGTATATCCTCATATGGCATTTCTCTAAACTCATAACCAGTAGATCAATGTTCTAATATAGGAACACTGCTACCTATGTATATACATATATACTTTATTATTTATATACATACATATATATTTGTTATGAAGTAATTCAAGTCAATCGCTTACTACTATCCCACGGCATAGGGTTCGTGTCAGATTTTAGACAGGGCTCAAACAAATACACCACCCGTACATTTTGAAATGAATCGCGCGGACTTGCAGTTTGCATCTCGTTCTCATGTTAATTAATGTTGTAGTATTTGTCTGTTATATGGGGAGACCTGCCCGCATACACATATATACGTACATATGTACGTATGTTCGACTGGCCAGAATATATGGGGGGTGGTTACGAGACGACGAGTTGTTTCGACTGTAGTTCGATACGACACCGTGCTCTCCGGTTACCTTTGCAAAATTAACAAAAGGAAAACATCAACGTATCCACGAAGCCCTATATTATGTCCAAATGGGACGCATTGTTTGGAAATGGTCGTAATGTTTCAAACTTTTGACTTTCGGTCTTGGCGGTACGTTAGAAACAAAGTTGAGCTTTTTTAAAATACAAGTCCAAAGTAAAAGATAAAATAGAAGATAACGCATTGTTCTATTTTATAATAGATTTTTATTTTTAAACGCGTGTAAGAAGACAATGTACAAAAATTATCCTCTGAATTTTGTTATAAAAATGTTATGAAATTAAATACAAATTAAATTTATCAATCGACGTAGTAAAGAGTATTAATTTTACTCTATTAATAATTCAAATCTGAGTGTTTTCTATGTTACATCGTTAGCTATAGAATACCTTATTTTTAGGCTTATATTTTCATTTGATTTCTGTTCGCAGTTCTTATTATTGTCTGTTGATTTATTTGTGTGCGTGTGTGTGGGTATTGTATATTGAAGTGAACTTTGTGCGGGACTGTATTTCTTAGAAGCACTACAAAGTTACTCGTTAATATTCGCATGGTTTCTGAAAATCGACACCAGCTACGACAGGCTATATTTCGGTGAGCGGGCCATGAGCACGGCGCGGCGTAATAGTCTTCTCGAGTGTCCTGGCACTTAACTCGGAAAGCTGGGTGGTACCGTCCGTGCAGGATGCGTCCGTCAGGTACGATTATAACTCTTCTACTCATTCAACGATCTGGCACGATTCCATAGCTCTGCGTTCAATATCATCCAATATTCACTTATTAACGGACATTCTTGTCTACTGATCAAAATCGGAACTGAATCTTCTTCCTCAGTTGGAAACCATACAAGTGTTATTTGTAACAAAGGAGAATAGGGTCAAAAGTAATATTTTCCCCGAGATACAAATGATTTTCTACACGTTCTAGTACCTAGAGATCTTTGTTATAAGCGAACAATTAACATGGGAAAAGGAAATGTTGTAGCATGTTAATTATAAACCACCAGTGTTCCGAAATATCATTTACTCGCTGGGAGTAATTCAAGAGAGGTATCCAATAAAAACATCACAAATCATGTGTGTGTGCGGTGTTTCTAAGGGGCAACATAGTCTGGTATTACAGAGTGAATTATTGACTGTTGTGTGTACGCTTCTCCCCGGCACCTCTCTCTCTGCCGCCACAGTCATTGAGCAACTATGGCCCTGGAGCCGGGCTCTGACGCTCAGAAGTGCAAATCATCGCTCGACATGGGGGCTCACAGCCATGTATACGGGTGCTCGGCCGCTCTCTCTACTCGGACACTCCGGTTAGAGAGATGATCCGTTTTCTGACACTCGCTCCGTGATATTAGTGAAATAATTGACGTGTTCCCGCGGTCCATTTTATAATTCTGACATGCCGTTAATGATGAAGGGTGCCTGCCTGCCTGCTTAGTAATGTTGTGGTTTCGATACCTACCTCTTTTGTAAGTTACCGGCAAACCATCCAACCACCTAACACCATTTTCTAATATCCTTGTTGAGAAACATTGTTTATCAGTAGGCAACAGGCATTTACATAAGTTCTCTTTACTTTCCCTGAAAGTTTCAGAGAGATGGAAAAGATATTGAACAATTCCTAGAATGATATGTTATAAACGAAATATTTTCCAGTGTTAAATGATTATGTGATATCTTTAGTAACAAGACATGAAAATGACGGTCTGATCACAGGTCGGATTCCTGGTAGGTTGATCTGCCAAAGGCTTGTTAAAAACGATGAATGTTTGATACACGTAGTGTTGTAACGCAACGTTCCATTCTGGTCGCTCCGGACCGTACCGCGCCATTTCGTGTTACTCCGTGCCGTGCTATTTCGCACCGTAAAATGACCGTTTATTAACAGCTAACTTCAGGAATGCGTAGCGCTTTTTTCAGACGCCGATGCATCTTTGACGCTGTGAAATCCACGTTGCATGATTGCTTATTGTATCATCTTGTCCCAGCTTGATTATATTCACACAGTCTTACTGTCAATAAATATATTTAACATGTAGCCAAGCACTGTAGTAAAATAGATAACTCGCTGAATATGAAAACACCATTGCTAACTAAATATTAAATTAATTCTGCGTATTATGTTCTTGTAATTTAGAAATCCTTTACAATCTGCAACGCACTATAGCCGAATGTTATTCGATCTTAAATTGTATACCTTTTTTTAATGAACTTAATAATTCTTAATTCTATTAACTAGTAATGCACTTATTAAGCAACTATATTTTCTATTAATATCGAATCAATGTTTACACATGAAGTATGTAATTCTATTTCTTCAATATCTTTCTGAAATACTGTATACATTTGTAAAGAGTTAATATAATCCTAGCTTTTTCTGAAAACAGACAAATAAAATGTATGTAAGTATAAATATCAACAGCATAACTATATAATATTGGAATAAAGTTTTATTTTAATAAATATTTAATAAGATTCAAATATCTAGAACTATTCGAATGCTAACGGTATATCAATGACCCGTAACACAATCAAGTTTAACCGATATGCCAATCGTTTAAAAGAACAAGTTGTGCTGTCGGAAAACCGCATCGTTTCAAAGGAGCCTGGTTCCATCCAGAAGTGGTTTTCGTATAACCACTCTCTGTTGCCATATATATACAAACAGATAACAATGTTTTACATTATATAACAAATCACAGAAGTCTATCAATCATAGTATTTAAATTATTGTAAATGAAACGATAGCCAATGGCGTGTGCATATGTAGCTGTATTCGTATACATATATACATGTATATGTATGTATGTTGACTGTGTGTGTGTGTATACACGCGCATGGGAAAGGTCTGTACGGTGGAATGCGGTACGACCGGCTGGTGGGGAGATCTCTGATCCCGCGGTCCATGCTATCCCCACAGTGGTATCTGAACTGTTGCTGCACTTGTCCCTCAAAAACAATAAATACATACACCATACATACATCTATTCACTCAAACCATTTATTTACACGTATTATATATTATCTTGTAGGTATACTCAAGACACTCTTGTCAAATAATGTCATTTTACTTGACGACATAATTGCCTGGCTGGCTGGAAACTCACTTTAAATTATCTGTGAAATTTTAACTAGCAGAAATATTTCTCGCTAACTTATAATACGAAATCTATGATTCCTTATTAGATTTCTGTATTTATTAATCTATTCGGTAATATACCTGCACAAGGAAACTAATAATCGATTATAAAATAATTAACATGTGTTGAAAGTTGCTATTTTCAGAATAATGAATGAAATAACCGTTTCCGTAAAATGTGTCTCAAACTAGTTTTTTTCTTTACATGGCTGAAGCTATCATACAGGTTTTGTGAAATAAAAAATTTAACGTCTAACATAATTTACTTGGTTAGACATATAAGATGACGTCTTTGAATCAGAATTTTTCCAAAGTTATAAAAATGTCTTTTGTTGTGCTATAATTTTGAGATCTTTCAAAAACCGTTATTTTAACGTACGATTTTGTCATCGAGACAAATATATCACGTATTCCGGCTGTTGGCTGATATTAATTCACCGAACTTTTTGTCAGCTGTCAAAATTTGTAGTAAACATTTCTAGATTCAGTGTTTTGTTTTAAAATGGCGTATCTTTCTTTTCATCTAGTTTGGAATTTATTGTGCAAAGGATTAATACATAGTTCTCAATATCTCCTGATTTGAAGGTTTGCTAAGCGTATGATTAGATATGTGGATAAAATGTTGGAATTTGGATATTTCTCATGGAATAGTATATATTTTCGGATGTTGTGGGTAGTGTTTGGTCCAGTTCGTACGCCACTGGTTGGTCAGACTGAACGTGTGCAAGGACGGCTCTCTAATTAAACGCCGCTATGTCGGTACCCGTGCCGACCACAGGGCTCTGCGCTACTCACCTCTCATACCACCATATATTAACGTATGTACATGCACTGCGCCGCGCCGCGCGACCCCACATCACTACAGACGCACCATTAAAATCTACCCTCATCACACTCATATAACTCTATGTTATCTATACATATGTGTATATACATTGATGCATTATAAACAATACTCTTACTCTCGCACAAAGATTTGTCTAAGTTTCGATTGCTCGTTGCATTCTTAATAAAACAGGAAAAAGAAGTCATAACTGAAGACTAATATAGAGTATGGATTTGATTACAGCATATTGTTAAAGATCTTCTTAGATCTGCTATTATATTTGCTTACCACCCGTAAATAACATGGACACATATACTACCCTTATATTGAAATCACTTGGTGAGATAATAATGTATTCTAATCGTGACGTCGGTCGTGGTGTATGGAACAATGTTATCAACAATATCGTTAATTATGGTCGGTGGTTGTTATGTGTGAATAGCGGAGCTGCTTATATAGGATTCGCCCACACCTCGCTCGTCGTCGTCGCCAGTGCCATGGGCACTCTCTCACGCGATCCGGGTCAGTCCACCATGGGGGTGGAGCACCCCGCGCTCACCTACGCACATAGCACGAGCGTGCACACACACACACACACACACACACACACACACACACACACACACCCATACATATATACAGAGAGAACAGCTTCGAACTATATGGGCTACAAAATTACTCACTAAATAACAATCATCATAAGCATCATTCTCTCTCTACACACACACACTTTCTACACCAAGTCCACCCTTATAATCACACACCCACATGTTTGAAAATTTCATTTCAGTCTCAAATAACTGGGCCAACAACACCATCATCGCGTGTGAAGAGCAAATAAAATTCTTACAATAATTAAAAACACTTCCTTCTCTAGTGTTATAGATAAATAATAGTTTTTTAACGGAATTTTAACAGTTCAGAAAATTCCTACCCTCGGTCAAATACTTGGAAAACAACTAACGATATTTTGAAAATATATAATTACTACTTTTCAAACATTTCAAATAGATAATTTTGTTCCAGAACAAAAGTACAGATTTTTAAACTTGATTTATGACTTTTGAAAAAGAACAATCGTTTTTTTTAAGTATGAAATACGTTTCATAGAGGAAGCGAAAAATGTATATTTCAGCTATAAAATGGGTGATAATTTTTTTAAATAATACATAACTATAGTAACATGATATGAATGTGGGAGGAATTACGTCAGTGGGAATACAAAGCCACGTCGCCCGGAATGACATCATGGTTTTGTGTTTAGCGTACGTACACTTTAACTATTTTCCTTGTCCATTCTTCACATTCCAACGTAAAATTTTAAACTCACAGTAAAATTCGTTCTATGCGATAAAAATTTTGTCATGTTTATTACAATTTCAAGTGATAATATTAAATAGCCAGACTTTTAAATTTGACATTTAATTGTAGAAAAAAAAACTGTCAATATACAAACGAGTAAAGTAAACAATCTGTAAATCATAACAGCCTTGTTACATTTTGTGAAATAGGTCGCATATTGTACAAGATATCTTTGCTGTAATAGTTTCAGATTAGAAAACCAAGGGCTTATTACGCAATGATTAGAAAATAAGTTTCTATTCGAATTCAGGGATCAACAATTTGTAACCACACTAGTTTATAATATTATTGTTCCGTTAGAGTTATTTTAATGTGAATGTTCTGATGAACATGCTGACAATATACTACAAATGAGCTTTGTAGTGAAGAAGGAAGGAGTATATAAATATATTTATCACTTGGCATATCTGCGAAGTGAGAAAATCGATGGTTCCCATAAAGATATGAACTATGTGCCCCGCGCCCATGTAACTCGTGGGCCGCGGCTGCTGACTGAAGTAAATAAGCATCCGATTATGTCCATCAGGAACGTACGTTATACACTCCCACACACACACACACACGCGGCCACCTTGTAATCTAAGGAAGGAAGTTTACATCTCGCAAAAGAAACCGATACTGTTTATATGAGATATAAGCCGTTATATCATATCAAGACTTGAAATGTTGTCAAATTCTTTCCAATTGAAAATTGTGAGATATTACAAACAACGTCATTGTTATTTTCTTTATTCATTAATAAACTTCTAGATTTCTGAATT
This sequence comes from Calosoma granatense, assembly GCA_022063505.1. Lineage (NCBI taxonomy): Eukaryota > Metazoa > Arthropoda > Insecta > Coleoptera > Carabidae > Calosoma > Calosoma granatense. Next base: position 7,260,792 of record JAGJTL010000104.1, on the reverse strand, counting down.
AGTAGAAAACTGTTAGATAATTAAATTCCATATTAAGTGAAATACTGATACTGTTTTAATTATTAGTTTTGTTTTGCTTGTTTAATAACGGTAACTTTCTTCAATACAAGTCGATTTGTAAAAGTGTATTTAAAAAAAATAGCTATTGGGTCTTTTTCCTTGAGCTGTTGTAAATCAGAAATTTAGGACAGACTTTTCTTGAAGCACTTGTCTGTCAACGGATTTTTCTTAGAATTTGCAGAATACATTCCCTAATCCGGCGCCAACGAAAATTGGTTAATTGTAAAGAGATTATTTATGTTGAAAAGGCAGTTATATATCTGTATAATTCTGTAATATTTCTACAAATGTTGCTATAAATATACATTGCATACGGGCAAGTAGATAATATACAGAATGACATTTATAATGTATAATTATAAACATATTAGGAACATTGGAAACTATAAAATTATGAATTATCATTAGTTTACATAAATAAATTACGGGTAAAAAGTACTGCTCGTTGCGATATGTAAGTGTAACGTACGTTGTTGAGATGAAGTAGATACAAGTTTCCATGTTTCTTGTGTCAATGTTTAATTCAAATGACGATTCTTATTTAACTGGATCTAATTCTAATGGGTGTCATGGCGTATGACATTACACGGTTGACAAGCTATTCGGTTTTTTGTTGCTCTCTGTGAAACGTGAATGTCTGTCTTGCAAGCGAACTGATTAAAACAAAGACGAACGTTAGTAATTAATAACTGACTCGAGACAAACCGCAGGAAAATAATAACGAATAAATGGTTTAGTAATTTTACGTCAATTTTAATGAATGATATCAATAAATAATACAATAAGAGGAACAATTTATAACCCGCTGAACAAGACATATTGTTCATGGCTGTCGTGAAGCATTGAATCACAGGTGCACATACATACGTATATAAACTTAACAATCATTTCATTAACTCAACAGTCATTTAATGCATGTTTCAAATAGACTGGTAAATCTGAAACGAACATTCCTGAACTTATTAGTACTTTCCAGAATACATAACCAGTTTCGGCCATTTACCAGAAATCGAAAATATCTTTACAATATAATTATGGTCCAATTATGTTGTTGGTTTACCTATAGCGAGAGAGTTCGGCGAGTAATAATTTGTGTTGTGGCAAATCTGTGAGAAAATATGTAAATGTCGGAGTAAGTCAAAGAGCGCAATAACAGGGCACCTGGATATAATAGCTTGTAATAAAATTAAATAGCGCAAGTAGCAAAAAATAGTTACCATTAGAGTTTTAAGATCGCATTGCCCAGGCAAATTGTAAAATAAATTTAGTCGGAATTTCCAGAGCGAGAAGGTCATATCTAAGTATTTATTGAAGAGATTTCAGTTTACCGAGGTGTCATTTCTCAGGTACAGAAACAAGTTCGTACTCTCTCCCTCTCATTCCCTCTTAATTCAGTTCAAATAAGCGACCATGCACCACGGGTATTGCAAATAAAACAAAGCATCACTCGTTAATTTATGTAAGATTTGTATAGTTTATTTTATAGACATGCCTTCAATGTTCTTGTATACATATAGAAAACTATATATTTATCCCTGACATTTACGTTCTAGCATTCTTGTCAAAATGAAAGCGAAATGTTGTATCTGTATGGAAATTGATAAGTCTTTAATGATTATATAAATTATTAGTATAATCTAGGTTGTATTACACGTATAAACAGTTGCAATGTTGTTGAAGAACTGAGTCAAATGTATTAATCTCCAGTCGATGCAAAAAAGGATTTTCATGATGTACTCTGGAATTTGAAAATCAGGAGTTATATAACGGTGTTTGTAAACACTGGAGGGTGTGGTCCATGCAAGGACAGGGGTGGTAGGTAAGATGTGGTATGAAGGTCAGTGTCTGGGTGGGCAATGGTAAGAAAAAAAAAATGATGCCGCCTCACAACGCACCGTGCTCTGGGTCTGCTACGATTACGTGCGTTGATATCGGTCCAGATCGGAGGTGGGCTTCGTGGCCGGATTTTGGGGCGGATAAGCAAGAGAAGGTGCCCGACAAATAATAAACAGATAAAAACGTTAGTTAATGTTAGAGGATTAACTTGCACGCAAAGGGCCACACACACACACACACACACGCGGATGTTTCATTCATCTACGAATATAAGGTTTCATCAACAATTCACTGTATCATGTGCTAATTATTTCCACTCGCTTGAATGTTAATATTCCCGAATATATCGTATCGTATTCATTGATTAATAAGATACTGGACTACATATTTTAAATCGTCTTGTATTTAATGTTATTTTCATATCATGTTGAAAAGCCATGAATAATTTGTCTTGTGACATACAAATCAATCGTTTTAATTTCAGTGTCTTCAAGTTTTTGTGTAGTTTGTTTTTTATCACGAACACAAACAACCATGGATCATTATTCAATCTGTAGTATCTTTTGTCTGGGCCGCTAAGGAAATTATAATGATCGGAAGGGGGTCACATTGTGTGACCACAAGGCCTAGCTCCACTTTTCGACACTCAGTTGTATGTGTTTTCAGGTGATTTCGCGGGCTGTTTCGTTGCACACATAGCTTAGGGCGGTTCCTCTCTGCGGATCTCGTGTGTGTGTGTGTGTGTGTGTGTGTGCCCTGCCCGTACCCCATCACATTCTACGCTCGTAGCAGTCTGTAGAAGAGCCGGCGCTGCATTCCTCTGATGCTATCGCCCTCTTTAATATATAGTCCGGGCACAATCCAGAAACAAAGAACTTTGTCGCGTTGTAACTATGGATGCACACACACACATACATATATAACCAACGAAAATTTTGCCCAAAATTATCAACGTAGATTTGATTTTAAGATATTTTATAGCACAAGTAATACTCAACTATCTCCAGATAAGTTACAGTAAGAGACTTTTCAGCTTGATTTGCTAGCTATTTTTATTTCTTTTGAAGGTAATAAAATGACCGGTCGATGATCTGAAAGATCTAGACTATAAAACTAGGAAAATTATGGGACTTACATCGAAGTGTGTGTCCTATATCTATGTTTTAACGTAGCAGAACAAGAATGTCTGAACTGAATGTTGTTTAACATACGTACATACATGCTGGATATTTGACAGTTGTATACTTATTTTGTTTGACGGTTGAGTAAATGAAGTTCAAGTACGTACGGATGGGAATTTACCCTTCGAGGTGCTATCACCTGCCTATTCTAAGGGGTCATGACATGTCTGCAAAGCCTGTACTGCGTGTAACTCTATAAAATGCGCGATTGAACACATACATACACACATACATGGGACGCGTGCATACCGACGACGGTTACCTACCTTATCATCGTCGTGTTGCATTTCAGTGTCGGCGTTATTGCTGCCAGCAATGGATTACGATACAGGGACGGATTGCAGACACATCATAATGTTTCTCTCCTTGATTGGCTACGTGTTTCAGTTATTAAAACTTGTCTCACTAAAAACAACTTGCACATAACAATATCAGTAATAGAATTATCATAATTGAATATTATTTAGTTAAATATATAGTTTAAAATAGAATATACTAAGTAAATTAATTTTTATAAAACATTTTCTATTGCACATATATACAAATAAAACTAGTTAAAATTGTCATATATTATTTTAGCTAGACAGGAAACGAAAGTAAATATTTATCTGCAACCTTCGTTAAAAAAATCCTGTGATACATTTTCCTCCTGATTATTTCTTTACAGAGTTCCGGTATAAAATAAAAACTTGTGTTTCGAAATGTACATTTGTTCATGGTTTATATAATTATGAAAATGTGTGCAATCATACAGCGTCTGTATTTGAATAATTTATATATATTATTAGATATACACATACCGTTACCTTAATATGTACGCAAATATCTTGCGCAGTTCTTACATTCTAACCAGGAGTCTGCATATCTCAACCGTAATCTTAACTGAAGTTCGTTACACCGGGGTGAACTCTCAGTGTGTATGTCTCATTGACACTATTGTATGTAATCTCTTTTGTATGCGTCCGGGGTTGAAGCACAATAGCGCACGAGACAAATATATAAATTGCAAAACAGGCTCCTTACAAACAGATACAAACCGGAATCTGGCAAGGAAAGGTAAGGAAGAAATTTCAATAACAACAAGGGCAACACACTTGCACAGAAACATACACACACACATGCGCAGACATGTTGTAACGCCAAACGGAAATGTGTTTCTTTTCGACAGTTGCTATGGTAATTTCTATTTTATTTTTTATAACGTCTCGTCTCTGGTTTTACATGACAAACGTATTTAAAATAGACAGGAAAGAATTATATTTCTGTTGGTTCTTTTGCAAATTATGTTCAGGTAAATATATAACCACACTTATTAACAAGCACAAATATTCCAAGTTAATAATCTCGTAATAACTTCGACCGTTAAAGCTTTATTCAGTAAATATAAGTGGGTATTTTTTAATTATGAGAAAAAATTCACACAAGTATATACATATTTGTTCCATTTGTCTTGTATAGTTTTTTTGATAATGTGTAAAACACTCTGAAGAGCGAAACGAATGATTTTATTCGAAAAGTATACCTTTCAATTCCCAAATTGAGTGCAAAAAATGTTAGGCCGTTCAATAATTATCTTACAACACTGGGATACCTGGCATGTTAGCTAGAATGTTCCGAAAGAATTTTATACCATTAGGGCAACAATTAACTTGGAAGAAATTTCTCAAAGATATCTCGTAACCTCCTAATGTCGCAATACATTTCATCAATGAAACGTACTATTATACCCGGTTTCACAGTTAGATATGGTGAACAAATATAAAAAGCATAAGCATAAAGATGTACACAATCAGTGTTCCACTGGAATATACTGTAGAGAACATTCTATTGTACATAAATGTAGACTAGTTTGAAAATTCTTTATTGTAATCACTGAAATTTATTTATTAGAACTTAGTCAATGATAATTTTTTGCTGACGTTGCAATTCATTTGAACTTTGTGTTGTTTTCAACTATTTATATTTAATAAAAGTATTTTTTATTGATAATGAGGTATCTTTCACTTGTTATTTTAATGAATAATTAACACATCGCTATTTATAGCAAAATTCTTAACTATATATATACATATATAGAGGAATTATAGTATCCTTATATGCATATAGTATATATGTAGGTGTATTAATACATAATTTTATTATGATTTTTCAAAATTTCCGTTGTTCTAATGACCTGTTAACTGACCTTTTATTATGAGGACGCCTAATATAGATCACAGTTCATTTTCATCATTTTGATTTATGAAACAAGGTTAGATCAGAATAATTTATGAAATGGTGCCCATACTAATATGTGTTCACATATTATTTCTTTGTTTGTTTTTTTTGTAAGTCAGTGTACATGTATGCATATTATAATATGGATTATATAAAATGTTATCAGTTATTAGAGTATTAATCATTTTTCTTATTATTATGTTTGTGTATATGATATTTTGGTATAATTTTGTCAATGATTGACTTTTATAAATACGCTACTCCGTGTTTCATGTAAAAACCAACAAATTATTATACATATGAATAGCTTATATATATATTGGACGCGTATGGGGGTATATATGAAACGTGAGAGCGAGTTGTACGTGCAGTGACGAGTGTGTGAGCCGCATTCCACAAGCACACATGGTCCTTATGTGTACGTGTACTACGGTTGTAGAATGGGTACGTAGCAGCGAACTGATGGAGAACAGGATCATGGTTCGACCATTTAGGATATATTTATGTCGGCCTGGCGTGGAACGGACCCTGATTCCAAGAACCAACCCCGACTATGGGAACCGTAACTTTGACGCCGGCACACTAGCCCCACGCGGTGAAGATAAGACAGCATAAGAAGTCCCGAAAAGACGATACCGGGATCCAACACAACGTAAATAAATAAACAACACTAATTCGGAATTCCTTTCTACCACCACCACCACCACCAGGGGCTGACGAGGATGGTTGGCTGGTTGGATGGTTCAGTCGCGACTTGTTTGCTCAATCCTGATGCTCGTACTCTCTTGTCCTGATGACATAATTATGTGCTTTCCTTGTTCTAACACTCATTTACATGCATGACGTTCCAGCACACATTTGTTTATACAACTGAATTATATTACTTACCATCCGTTGGACATTGATTCTTTCTAACACTAACAATTTCTCTCCTAAATCCCACACTACATTACAGGAATGTACCCTTCAATATACTTTCACTGTCAGATATGCTGTATATACACTGACTATATATATATTGTATACAATGTAACTTGATTTATAAATCTAGAAAAAATAGTTATTAAAATATACCAACATAAATCTTTCAAATATTTATCACTTTAAAATTTGTGGAATTTAAAAGACCGTGTGTGGAACTTGAAATTCTCTCCGGGCAGTTTGAAAATTTCCCTTTTAATCATGGTGCTATAAAGTTATAACCGTATACTAATAAACTTTAACCATTTACTGGTCAATTAAAACATGCTTCTTTCATAGTTGTTTCTCCAAAGCCATTGAATGTTTATTGTGACAAATATCTTTGGAAGAATTTGCAGTAGGGTACTGACAGTGTTTTCTACAAACTTTGTAACTGTATTCAGTTAATTGTACTTGTAAATTTATAATGTTTTAATTAGAGACATCAATTAGAACTACGTGTATTTGATTCGTATTATCTATTCTAATTTATATGTGTCATGTAGAATTTAATTGATTGGAAAATTGAAACTGAAATTTATTATAAAAGAACAAGTTTTTATTTGTTAACGGATGATGTAATAACTACACGTTACATTCATAACATTTCGGGAATTCTCTTTGTATATTTTTATGTACATTTTAAACATGTTTCAAATTAAATTATACCAAAGTAAGCCAAACCCAACTTGTTAGTTGACATCAAGAATCCAACCCGGAATCTGTAGCGTGGGCGATGTGTACTCTACTCACTAACTCACTCACCTAGCGAGACCTGTTCTATTATGGAAGAATTCGTGTGAAGAACCCCGAACAATATTATAACAAACAATAATTAGTATTCAATAAAAAAACACACACCAGATTTCAGTATCTATAGATTTATATGTAAAACTACAACTTAACATACAAAACTATAATAAAATACACGTGCATACAAAACAGCTTGTTCCGTGAGAAAATCAATATTTACCTGATTCAATTAGATCAATTCGAAACCATTTTAATACCGGATATCAATTCAATGTTGGAAATTTAAACTCCCCGATATGTAATACGAAATTCATTCATAATAGCACAGGTGATCTCTTTGAGTCGATTTGACCCAGTACAACGACCGGAAAACCCTTTGATAACAAATACTTATCGAGGTCACAGGTCTTGACCTTATTTCCTGTTTCAGCATCACATGTTCCCTTTCATGGCGCGAATTCAATGCGATGTCTAGTGTTGGTTCAACATTGGGATACCTCATAGGTGCTAGAAACATGTGTACGCATGTATGTTATAGAAAAATCATTGCAATATTCATTGGCATTATATAGATTATAGAATAATGAATACATATATTGTTATCTCCCACGGTTTCACGTATAATTCCATGTATACGCAGCATATACATATGGACTATATGCTACTTCTGTCACGATGCACTTTCGGTGAATGGAAATAAATCATTCGGGATTTATTTTTGGATTTCCGGTGGCCCAGTTATCAGAAATTTAGCGGGAAATCTATATACGAGTATATATGTGTCTGTGTACTCAGTGTAAATACGTGTTTTATCTATTTATATCGTTATAGTTCGTATACAAGTACTTTGAACCATTCTTCTAACGGTTAAATTTCGTGTCTAACGAACTATTTCATGTCTACCACTATTACGGAATCGTGGGAGGTCTCTGTTTTTTTTTTCTAACGATTTTAATTATGTGTAAATAAATTTTGGTGATAAACCTAATTAGAAATGATGAAACAAGACGCATATAAGATCGGGACATATTTAGGTTGTTGCATATACACATCTTTTCTTTAACGACTGTTCTCTTATTTTTATCAATGAAGTACACTGATGTTCACTGTAATGTCAACATGTTTGATGTTTAAACTGTTTGAAATTCTCAGATAGTAGAATATACGACTATATGCGTTTTTATGAATGATAATATAGTATGTATGTATGAGTTTATAGACTGCCTATAGTTGTCGAGCCACTGGTAGAGGGCAAATCAGAGAGGGCTGTGAATCGTCATTGTGTAGTTTAGCATGCCCGCATATTTTCTATTAAATCGTCTGAGCATTTATGGATTCTATTATATTATATTGCTTATTGGAACATAATAAATAAATATGAGCCATGTGTGTACTAGGAAAACCATGGGAATATGTGTTGATGGTAGTCGTTTTACTGATTTGTACAGAATTATGTGAAACCAGGATAATCTTCATTCAATATTACATGTAAGATTCATGTCACGATATTGTATATGTTACATTTTACATGATATACATGTATGTAGATACTGTATTTGCAGTTTTCTTATTTTTCTCTTGAATAATGTCATTTATTTCTTAGAATATGTACATGTCTGTTTACTGTTTAAAAAATGTATTTTATTTTCTCACGGAATTTCAGAGGCCTAATCTTATTATTTGAACTTGATGGGATGGAATATATGTTATCTTTAAAATATTAGAATACTTATTTTTAGCTCGGTGCATGTTGGTAAACAAATAATGTACCAGCAATAACACGTGGAGTGAAAAAAAACTCGAATTTAAAATGAAGTTATCAACATGTGATAGATGCGTTCGTTAAATTGCCGAGATGTTAAACGAGCAGAATAAATATTTGAATATATCAAATTCAACATGGCATTTATATGTGATTATGTGTCTTAAATGTTATCAATGAAATAAAGTTTGTAATTAATGGAAAATGTGTCAGGACAGGCGCCACACTCGAGTACAAAGCATATATGGATGATTTGTTCCACGCTGTCATTGGTATATAACGTTTAGCACAAGCAACTACACTCTGCTGCTGCTGTACATGGAGGTTGTTATCATCATACTGAGCCTGTGGGACTTCTGAGCTCTGTACATAATCTTGCTGTTATACCGCAATGCATATTTGCGGTTTCCAGTCATCCGGTAGCGCAAATACTTGTTTTTATTAGATGAATCAGACTTTTTATAATCATCACTCGAATGCAATTATGTTAAACATTTATTAACTGATCCCCCAAAGGGATCTAATATGTTTTATAGTCATATTCCATTATTCATTATACACTTATCATATGAGTGTATTATCATTTCAATGATATAATACATTAACAGCTATATTATCCAATGCAATGAAGAAATAAACATCTGGTATTGCTGTATATTAATACTTCTAGTATGTAGGTATTGATTAATTTAACAATATATTAATAGAGTACTACATCATCTATTTATTGTTTGTGATATTTGCACTAATCTACATTCTAATTTTATAGTTTAGCAAAAAGTGTCCTTGCAATATTTCTCACAGAAATATTGCAAGAGGTTCAAGGATGTACACGGAGCACTTACTCATTCTTATAAAAAGATAGATATACAATATATGATTATATTTTAATAAGAGTTTCTCACAGTAACTGTTAGTTATTACTTTTTCCCTAAAGGAAAGATTTATTATGACAAAGTGTTCATTAGTTACAAATTACGTATTATTGTTGTTTGTAAAATATTTTTCTCCACGTGTGTGTGTGTGTGTGTGTGTGTGTTAAAGTCTAGTGACAAAGAGACATGGTAATGTTATTTCTGTATCCTGAGCCTGACATTATTTAAAGACCATCTTTACAACTTCCAGCATTAGTTGTGCATGTTAAACGAAGTGTTTGCGTTGATTCCTAGAAATGAAACATCCGCCTTCAGTCACCTCGGCAAGGATGGATGTCCCCAAGCACACATCCTGACATCCTGTGTATGGACACGTTGAACATTCACGCACGAATGATCATTATCTAATGCCACTATGCCTATGTAAATACGATTGGCCATTATTTATTCTAATTTTCCAACCGAATTTTCAATCAACCTCACATCAACAGATTTAACATAATGAAATAAGAATATATAAAATCCGTTAATATTTCCAAGAAATTATCCGTCCAGCATGTCTGTCTGTCTGTCTGTTAAATATACATTACATTCTGACCCAAGTAATGTAATGTATGGCTTCTGTAACATTGTATATAAATAATTATTTACTTTATGTATAAAACATTTACCATAACCGGAAAAGAGGTCACTTATACTAATAAAAAATTAAATAAATATTAGATAAATCATATAATTATCAAACATAGATACGATTGCAAAAAAGAACGTTTAGATAACAGCGTGCAGTAAATAGAAATGCTAATATTACGTAGCAATTCCCCGAAAAACTAATAGTGTTCGACGCCAATGGAATACGGCTTGGGTGTTAGAGAGTGTAGATACACCTTAATATCAAATATATATTCATTGTAACAAGAAGCATGCTCCTACGTACGTTCGCGTCCGATAGCATGTTTGATGGGTGGTACATGTCGTTCTAGCTGTGTGTTGCTTCACGCTGCATTTCATGTTTGTCCAAGGGAGCTATCGTTTTAATTGGTCGACTTTCAATTTTTAGGGAGTAATTTAGATTCGTAGTTGACAGATGACACTGTGGCCTACCAACGTTGTTCAAACACATACATATACATACCAGTGTACTCTTATGGATCATTTTTTATATATGAATGAAAATGTTACGCACCTACGCGGCACGTGACGGTATAAGGTCAATGCTTCATTTGGCGGCAAACATTATCTGAAAGAAAGAATGAAGACAATGTTAAAAGACACTTGTTAACGTTACGAGTATTATGAACAGTATTTTCCTGTTTATTTGTGCATGTCATATATCCCGAGTTCCCGGAATCCTGGTGCTTTGGTGTTTTAACTTAAAACAGTTTCTGGTCCCTTCCATTTCCGACTCAGCTGGTAGTTTTAAAACTATGCATACAAATGTATAGACAATTGTAATTTGACAATTTTCCTGCGAACCTCACATGCATTTCAGCTTAAATGTTTCTCGAGATATTTAGTGAATGAAACAGCTTCCGTATTTTACGTTTTTACTTTTGAAAGAAAATATCTATGAACTAGTCGAACGGAATAATGTTCTATAGGAATGTACTGTACCACACAGTACTCAATACACCATTCAGAACTATCATTATGGACCACCGGCGGTAGTATGTACACGTCGGCGCCCTAAATTCCAAAAGAGAAATAAAAAAAGAGCAAATCTTTCTAAACACACATAGAGTAACAACAACAGTGTCACTGTAAATACCAGAGATATTTAACTGAAAGGCAATTTACATCTCTCACCATGGTCCTCCTGGTAACTTTTATGAACGAAGACGCTCTCAGCTCAGAGGTTCATGTTTACAACTAGAATTTGTTCGGTAAACATCGTCGGTCGTCGTGCGCGCAATGCACATGCGCTTCTCTGTTGGAATTTAATTTTTTTTATTCTACCTAGTGAGACTATTTGTCTTATATAAACAAAATAAATTGTTAAGAAGCGTTTGCGTTCGTAATTTTGAAATGTTTAGTAGAAGGAGTGTGGGCGTAGACGTGTAGGGAAGCAACCTTGTGTCACTGATGTTTCAATATTTATTTGTAAACAGTATATGCGGGTGGTGTCTTGGAAATTGTAAACATTGATGCATGGAGAATTCTTGGAAGAGTACACACATTCATATATACGTGTGTATGTGTGTGTGTATTACTCCCGGTTATAAACGGCGCCAAAGAATTATTACTAGGTAGACATGTTAATAAAAATATGAATTAGGTTTGTTCACCTCTCTCTCCCTCTCGTGTGTACAAACATTTATTACCCATGTGTGATAACTCTGATTTAGTTGTTCTGGCGTCTGTAAGATTTTCGCTTATTTGAATTCATGCATCACTGCAGCAATTACATATATCTATTCAAATACATTTATTTATGACATCGTCTATTCGTACATACGTACGTGTAATCGCACTCAAACTGGCGCCCAACTGACGGTTTACAAGATAATTTCATAAAAAATATATACGAGATAATGAGATTAACACAAGGTCTTTAAAAGTCTCCACAATCTAAATACATAATAATACTTGGTTGTGATACAATATATTATATCCATGTATTGTACATACGTACAGATGTATTATTTACAACCTACAGTACCAAAACAATACGAAAACAATTAATGCTTTTCTCTCACTTAAAATAAAGGACTTATCGATAAATTTTCCCTCGTCGGTGATATTTCAACCGTAATGATTAAACTCCTACGCGACAACATACCAAACTAACAAAGCACATATGTACTACATACATACATACATACATACATACATACGCTCATGCCTCATTATTTCATTCAATACCGAGTTTAGTTTGTTGACCATACGGAAGAAAAAATATACTCACAGTAGTATGGATAGGCTTGAATATTAGCGAGTATATTATGTTATGTGATGCGACCGTTTTTTTTTAGTATGAGTTAACGCACTGTAAAAGTACTATTATTATTTTTCATTCATCACATGTGTTAGCCCCACTACATACCCTCGGTGCTTTGGTTGTGCGGTGGTGGTGGTGCTGGTGGTGTTGAGAAGATATCTACTCCCTTCACGTCACCAGACCAACAAGTATACACAGTGCTGTGGGTTTCATTCATGATACGGCTCCGTTCAGTGTTCAGGCCGAGTGTCTGGTGCTGTGTTCAGTTCTGTGCGTGTGAGTACCCTCACTCAGCGTACATTTTACTAAGAACTGCGGCACTTTGCGCCTGTGTCCATAACACACACACACACACATACGTACATACATTGGAATCGTGGGACGCATTGAACAGGTGATTAGGTTGTTCCTTTTCTTCTCTTTTTTTCTTCCTACTCTCCCTTTGCACATTTTCCATCGTGTGAATTTCACTTGATTCTCGTATACAGGCACGGACCCCACATATTCACAATGGTAAAGATGTTATGGATGTTTATACAGATATTAGGGACAAAGTGACTACTACTATTTCGAAAATGCCCACAAATAGCTCTATTGGGCTATAGAAATGATTAGTCAAAGTCTGTATTGTGTAAATACAAATTTCTTTACTATAAGGAAACATACAAATATTATTTTCTAAATAAAACGAATTAAGAAAATTAAGATATATTTTGTGTTTTATACTTAATACTTAGAGGAACAGAATAGAAAATTTGAAACCGAATACCACCCTGTGTTTAGAGTTATCAATGACATAAACAAATTAAAACTGAAAACATTGTTTTCAGTGTCAGATGGTTGTTTTATTAAATTTATTGTGACATTTTACTTGGCATATCAGATGCAATAAATTTTATCAATGAGACATTGGACGAATCTTTATTACTTATATGTATCTTGCAATTCGTATTACGTATATACGAGTGTGTGTTACATACATGTGACAATATGAGATATTCAGTCAGTCATATTGTACTGCTGTAGATAAATATAATATATAGGTACCTACACGCCAACACTTATTCCCTTTATTCATTCATTTAATACTCTTCATGAACAATGTTTATTTATTAATTATAAATCAAATTAATAACTACACTATTCTAGAGGTGAAAGCGAATATATATTTTGTTTATTGTCGTTGATATCGGTATTGTGGAAAGAAAGTGCTTATCGTTTGCGATATCAGTAACAATTAAATATGAATAATGAATGAACTGTGTACTGTATTGAACGGTTGAACGGCCTGATCTGCCAAATCACTGTGAAATATTTCGTATGAAATGAGAGTAATGGTAGGTAGGTACATATATCGGGCGTATAGTGTATGTTTGCGATTAGCACTGTGGAATGCGTGGAGTATTGTTTGAAATTACGAACTTACCCGTGAGAAATCTGTGTAGGTAGTTGAAGCTATCGCACACTTGGTTCAGTATATTACTTCCTTATCAATGATATAAATAACAGTGGACTCCCGCCAATTAAACGTTACACTTTCCACCAGAAACAACAGTCAATCCGAATATAAACACATATACCGGTATTGTTGTCATTTTTATTTATGTTTGTCGTCCGTCATTTTATTACTGACTTGTTTACAAAATCACCAACGATAATATGTACCCTCACATTCTAGAACAATAACGATAACGATACCAGGCTCTCAGTAGTACATTACAGCAAATGTAATTTCATTTCATATAACGTGCAGAGTGAAAGTGTGACAAGTCCTGTTAGATAATACACCTCATTTATTGATTACAATCCGGAGATAATCGGTCTGGGTTCATCCCTTAGATGATGGTGGAGGTGAACGAGATTGTAAAAGGACCTTGTTTAGTGTTAAGTCATCCCAGACACAACACTATGTGGAGTTAAACATAATACATTGTTCGAAAGAATTCAGTGGTGGGCGGACCCAAAGGTTGTTCGTCTCGAAAAAAACAGTGTTGTAGTCTGCGCCTTTCCGCCGCCGGTACCCTG
>JAGJTL010000104.1:7233101-7246164 GCA_022063505.1 Calosoma granatense | reverse complement strand
ACACACACACGGTATATGTATACCTACCTCAGTAATAGCACCTATACACACATATTTCCCTACAAGTTACTACCCCGGCATAACTGTAGTACTTCACTGTGGTAGCTAAAATAGTTGTATAATTGTTACAAATGGATTCACACACAAACCATCCGTTTACTAATGACATAAACCAAAATTACTCTGGAATTACATTCGAGAAATCCTGATTTTCTCACATTACCTGTACAGTTAGTAGTATTAGCCAGGTATAACCTACAGCAACTACTATCATTTCTAAGGTTTATTTGATTTATTTCAAGAGTACAGTTGGTTGCTTTAGTGTAGGAGAACGTGTGTAAAGTTCAGTGAACTTGATATTCTAAGTATAAATATTGTAATACGCTTGTATCGAACATTAGGAAATATAGCAAGTGATATTGTGTGCTGAGGGATTTTGACAAGTTGTGACTTTGGTTCTGTGTGCGTACGAGTATAAAACAACTACGATGTAGTAAAATAATGGCTTGTGTGACAGAGTTCATGTGAGGATATCAAACGTCAACCGGAAAGACTGGTAACTCACATATAATTTATGTTTTACATTACGCAAGCATAAACATACTTTCATGCTTAGAAATTCTTATGGCCAAACGTTTTTTTCGTTGCGCCGTTGCGCCTTTGCCTTGGTTATATAGTTACCGACAAAACGTGAGGGTATGCGGTACAGTCAAATCAAAATAATATAAACAATGCATATAGGTATATAGAAGGAGAGTGGCCGTGTGCGGTCCGACGCTCATACCTGCAGGCCTTCTGCTATACTTCGTCTCTCTACACGTCCACTTTATTAGTACATACAACACTATATGTATGTACTCGCCCTCCCTCAACATAACCTCCTACTCCCTCTCTTATACACACTCTCACATTACTAACGTTCGACACACACACTTACTCCCGTAGATAACCTACCTATGTGTCTGTATTTCAGATCGCGAGCTTTTGCACATTTCACGGCGTTCGTAATGCTACAATGATTTCCATTAAATATATTATCCCCCTAAGTAAACATTAAATACTTATACACATTTATTTGAACATATATTCAAACAAATATTTCATAACAAATTAATAAACTCCCAATTTAAAAATTATTCTAACCAACATATGTTATATTTTTCTTCTTTAATTCATTACTTGATGTAGGAAATAATTTTTAAATTAAATATAACAAAGCTATTGTTGAGAAAATTGCTATAAACTTGAAGAGAAGTAAATGAAAAGTGCGTTGAGGCGCTATTCGCGGGCCGCCATTTCATTACCACGACCATAGAGCTTACAGGTTGGAGTGTGTGTAGTTGCCGGAGTTATGTGGGTCCCGCGATTGAAAGTCGATGGTCGTTCGTCCGGTGAGGTCTGTCGTGAGAGCGAGAGAGAGGGTCGGGGAGAGTTGAGGAGGATGGTTGGATGCTGTGCCGGCGCTAACAAACACCTATGGTGGCGAAGCAGCCTGATCCGGCCGCCAGTGGACATATCAATCAGATGCCTTATCGCGATTGGCTGTACCTGAAGTATGTCGATTGTTACGTCATTTGGCTTTCTGGAATGTTCATTATTCATTTTTTATCAGTGAAACGTTAATTTCATTTAGTGATTAATAAATTCTTTCTATTCCACTTAGTTTTATTTATCCTATCTCTTTTCCTTCATTCGCATGTATGAAATTGCATATTATATCCTTAAGTATATCTATGTTCGTCTTGCAAGATGTTGTTGAATCATTTCTATTTTAGCCTAGTTATTTATTCAATATCTTGGAACTGATTTTATAAAGTTCACTTTTGGCCTAGATAACACTGTTATACTTGTTAATGTGACATGAGTACTTGCAATTACTATTTATATATAAACATCCCAGCTGAATAGGTATGTCGTATTGTTAGTAAAGATGATGCAGAAACATAAATATACATATAATGTCGTGTTATTTTGGCAATACTTTGTTTGATTTCTGTCGAGAATCCTTGAACTGTCATTTTTATTGTAGTCAGCATTCCATTTTGCGAATTTCTCTACTCACGTCACGTTAACAAACCTTCGGCAAATGAAATAGTCTCTAACAGGAATGCATACATAATATACACCGGAAACTGCGTTCAGTACATACGTACTCTCTTCTATACACACACGCACACATATCTCTCTATACATGCATGTATATGAGTTCATGTACACAAGTACATACAGGTATACCTGTTGTGCATATACATATGTGTGTATGTTTTAACTTGTGTGCATGAAAGCAGTTCTCTGAAGTTACACAAGCCAGCTATACAGATGATAATAGTAATAAGAAGTACGTGTTTAACTTGTTACCAAGCAATTATTTTGTGTGGAATACATTCTTTTGCGTTTACAACCTATATCCTTTTAGGGTTACCTTAACCAGACAAGAATGTAGCTATTTCCAAAACAGGTATCCACACTATCAATTTTATAGAATTTGTCTTCACGTCTTTGCAAATATTAGAATTATTGAAACAATTATATGGAATAATAAATATTAAAATTTCTATTACACCATTTGTTCCTTTTAATTCAACTTCTAGTTGTATAATGACAAGAGTATATCTATAAATACATTTCCCAGAACTCATTGAATGCATATTGAATATGGTTTAATGTAACTTTGAACAATATGAACATAATCGATCACAAATTGAACATATGCAATATCAAATTGTTTACTGCATTTACAAATAATTACATTTCTACTAGAGAATAAAGCGTTGGTGTGGGAGCAACCGTTTGCATATTGGTTGTTCAGAGAATATTTAATCATAAATGAAATTCCATTCTATAAATGCACTTCCCAGAAAATGTCGTAATTATTCACACGTACATATTTTTCCTGCATTCTTAGCGCCACGTATACGTACATAGTCTGTGGTTTTAAACATTTACAATGAATTCTCACCTTAATAAACGTAAATAATTCACACTTACATAATTTGTTTTAATAAAAACTGTACATGTATATAAAATTATAATTTCTTCCATGTAAAGACAGAGGTTATTAAACATGTGCTATGAACAAATAGATAGAAAATCTATTTTTTACATCAGGCATATGCTATATACATCTCATGGAGAATTTTTAAACATACTCTTTTTTTGTAGAACTTTAGTATTTTTTTGTTATAAATTTGCTCTAACAAAATACAAAGTCAATGATCTTTAGAACGTTCAGTTTTTATAGATTTCATTACGTAATATGTAATGTTATATTTAGCTGATAATAATTTTCCCTTCAGTATTTAGGGCTTGTTTTTCAGAACATTACTTAATATATAATATTCCGTATAAATATCACAGCAAACATAATATTATGTGTCATATGAAATTGATGACATAACATATATATATAATATAATTGTTTCACACTGTACAAGTTAACAGATACGGCACTTGCCTGTGTGTTACTACACAAACCATAATTGTTTTAGTCATTCATTAACACCATGCACCATATGCCAGATACAA
Organism: Calosoma granatense; assembly: GCA_022063505.1. Classification (NCBI taxonomy): domain Eukaryota; kingdom Metazoa; phylum Arthropoda; class Insecta; order Coleoptera; family Carabidae; genus Calosoma; species Calosoma granatense. The sequence continues at coordinate 7,242,639 of JAGJTL010000104.1, read as the reverse complement.
TTTTCTCCAATGAGTACGTTACACAAGGGCAGTGTAATACTAGACGTTTGAAATGAATGAATATTATTTGCCATTTACAGTGTTTAAATAATTTTAACGGACACAAACTTTTGACTGAAATGTATTTTAGAATTAATTTATACGTATAGTATGTTGCTATGTTGGTCCATGTATTTAGTAACCCACGCATTGGTCTTTGCATACTAATAATTTTGTATGTGTATAAGTAAGTGTGTGCGAATTTTGAATGAATGAATTCGTTAGACGCGAGAAGACCAGTGAATGAACGAACCCGATAACGATCATTGGCGTAGATATTTCTTTTCAATAAAGATATGTTACAATAATCAATACTTATATATGTAAAATATCTCATGTGACACAAGAGTTGACTCATATCTATTACATACTTGAAATATTACATTCATAACAAACTACGCAAGCAATATTGTTATATTTATGTAGGCACATATCATCTGTATTAATTTTATTCACTTTGCTAGTTTATTTTTATAACATTACTCAGTATACTGAATATTAGTTACTCTGATCATACAATGTATTAGATGTGCCCTAGAGGAAATACCCATTAGACACGCCACTGGTTGGTGCCAATGAGGAGGTCACACACACTGATCTGTCCTTACGCATGTTGACGACAGTGGCTCCGTGGTGGTAGAAAATGAGACATATGTCTTGAATGTAAATGTCGTCGCTTTTAATTGGCACGTCCGGTGTTTCTTTGTCGTTTTTGCGCGACACAAAAAAATATTTACTCTACTACACTGGAATTAAAGTACAATTTCTTATACTAATTTGTTCATTGATAATGAATTTATGAATTACTATCATTAATATGTTTACTTCTAATAATGACAAATGTTTTATTCATTTATACTTAGAATTGTACATTCTCATCCATTGGAATCAACAACGTGTTACAAGATATCTGAAGCTGTGGAGATTCATTTCAATATTATGCCAGCAACGTTCCTAAGAGATATCTGAGTCAAACTATTTCTCAAAAATATCACTAGTCACTAACTCATTTGGAAAACTGGTAAATCATATGCAATGAGTACTCTGTCCGTCTTTTATTCTGAGAAAAACACATAGAGCACATTTCGAGTAACAAATAAATCAAGGATATAAATTGAAAAAAAAACACACAGTTCGTAAAAATTCCAGAGAACTAAAACATAAAATTTGCAATTTTATCTCTAATCTCGTTAATATTTATGCAAATTGTGCTGCGGGTCTCTGTTGTAATGTATGTATAAAATATTTATATTTACAATATATGCTTGTTTATATGTATAATTCAAAACTTATATACATTCTCAGTATACTGTTAGATATTGTTTCAGTTTCATCATATTTGTCAGTATCATATAACAGTCAATGAGAAGTATGAATAATATTGGAATTATCTACAAGGGTGAGTCAATAGTAATTATCGCATATACTTTATGAATCTATAAACAAGTAAAATTCCTAGAATTTACGAAAATACATATATTATCACTGTTGTTTATACGATTCAATATTTAGATGTTACAGTTTTTATGCAGGAAACATGAGAGAAATATAAATATTTATTTTATTAACAAATATTAGAATTGTTATCTCATTAAAAAAATCACATATCTGTGAGGCAACATTAACAAATATATGTACTCAGTGCCTTTTTCTCTCTACAGTGTCTATACTATTTGTCTTTTGAACATGTGTGCCCCCACCCTTCCCGTACGTCCATGTCAACGCACGTTAGAATATTAGAAGGACAACCAGTTCGCAAGATTTCGTTTCTCAAACATAACCGAAACACGTATAGTATAAATTTGATAACAAATATTCATGTCTGCAATTCCCACGATTACACAAAATCAACCGTTGCAAACTGATTATTCGATACAGGAACAAATACAAGAGTTTCAACATTACACAAAGTAATCTCGATAACAAATATAGAACCTTATTGTTCGAAACTGATTTACCTTTATTCATTTGTAATGAAGTGTTTAATGAAATACTAATATGTTGTGAAAAACTTGTAGTTGAAAATTAATAATTACAAACACTCAAAGTTCCGTTACATAATTTGACGTGTAGTTTGTATTTTGGAAAGAATAATGATTTTGTAGGAATGTTGTTATATGAATATGTCGAGATGTCGGTTTAACTCAGTGTGACAGTTGATCTGATAGGAAGTTGCGTACATATTTGATGTGTTGTTACGGTTCCTATACGGCTTACAACGGGCTCTGTAGTTACCCGATATTGCGTTATCAATAAAGAGACTTGTGCGAATCTTGTTTAGGAACGTATACGTATGTTCCCAATTCCCATAACACTTCTTCATTTATAATTGGTGGGTGGATCCCCATATCTTGATTTGCACTCGAAAACAGTAAAAAATAACAAAATGTACAGCATTAAAATTTAAATTGCTCTCCAGTGTAACGTCTAAAAACATTATGGTTGCTCTCATTCTGACAGAACAAAAGAAAAAAAAGAACGAATGACAAGTAAAATGTTGGACACTGACAATGTTGTATTTCAGGGAAATCATAAACATTTTGAGCTGTGTCAAGTCGAGACTGGTGACACGATGTTAAGCACACGTGTAACGTTGTAAGTTATAGTCAAAATTTCAATGACAACTCCTCATGCATGCGGAATATGGCAAAAGGACAACGGACCAGGATGCTGTAGTTGTGGAGTTAAATAGTAATTAAGTGTACACACACACATTCCACGCTTGCTACTCGATAACTGACGATAATAGACGCGCAAGTCATAGGCATTCAGACGAGTGGCAGTTATAATTTGAGTCTATGCATGGATACATGTACAATGTGTACATGTATATGTTGTTGTTACGTGTACGTTAAAACTTCAGGATGTATAGACGACACGCTAACATTGTACGAGTAATGAATGGGAATGAGTAAAACCTTCTGGATAATATGTACCTATTTATAATTTCGCGTCCTTAACCTTCTTGTATTGTGTCGTGTCGTGGCGTTTTCACTTTTGGCCAAGTAGAGTAGAGTAGAGTAGAGAGAGTCGTTAGCGAATAGCTGGTACATAGAAGATCAGCCAGCCAGTCAGTCAGTAATCGGAGCCCAGACAGATTGGCACGGGTTTCAGTTGCCGGTGTACTGTGAAATTGCTCTCACGGCTTATTTTGCAATTCGGCCACCCAATGTTTTGCTCATATACATTCCAGCGCGCAGCGCGAATAACCGGAGCCGAGCCATACGCTTGCGGCCCTCACGGCCAAAACCTCAATCACAACGTACAAATAAGTACTCTTAAGCCTTTACTCGTCCGGCGAAAAGATGGCAGTGCGTGAGATAAGCTCCGGCCGTAAGACCGCCAAGAAGTGAATTAAGCGATGGACCTATCTCAGTACTGATCTGCGGTGGTCCTCATCACGATCCCGCTCTCTCCTTCTAACCCCCGTACACTCCATATACGGCTGCACTGTTTTATTTTCAAGTGAAGTTTCTTTGTTCATCTCCACATACTATATACATGCTGTCTCAGTTGTTCACGCACTCGCACTCGTATCGCTCCGTCTCTATTGCACGCGGACATAACAGGTGGAATTCCGTTGGTTCGGCAGCAGCTCGTTGTAAAGTGCAATGAAACAAAATCACTAGCTTACATGAGATTCATTCTAGACGTTTTTCTATATATTATATCGTTCATAATGTTTGTAACTCACTTTTCCAACCACGTTATATACGGGGTATGCATAAATAAGTCACGATGTATGCACCATTGTTCCAGCATGTAGAAAAATCCAGTGGGAAGTCACATTTTATGATAACTACATCTAAGTAATTGAGGTCATAACATATAGATGAATAATTCTTCTACAGTTAAGTTCATGGCACTTACGGAAGGAAGAGAATAATGTGCTGGTATTCACATATTAACTTGTTGACTTGGGTATACAAGCTTGGAGGTTGTTGACAAAATTTACTTGTAAAATCAATATAATAATAGTAAACAAATAAAGGAATAAAAATAACGTCTAGTGGAAGTGTGGAGGTAAGGGTATTTTTGAACATGCTGTACCATTCCTGGAAGTCGTTCATTCATAACAACTGAACGACTGTTTGAGGAAGAGAGACAGTTCGGTTGAGTGGCGTTCGTTGAAGTGAGATGACACCAACGCAAGAAATATCACACACACATACACACAACTATGTGGTAGACCAGATTGAACAGTGTACCTCGTTCAGTTGAAGCAGCACGAATGTTCGTGGCTTGTCCGGGTCCAGAATAGCCAAAGGCGGTGCCGTCAAAGTGTTTTCTCTGCACCTATTACCTACGGGACGGTTCAAGTTGTAACATTCATTTCGTAACTGGATGTTACTCTCTCTTCAAATGATTTCGGTGTTCCGTAAATACAACGTACGTCGTACCTTACTATAGATGGACATTGTTTTAAAAACCTGTTGAGACTTAACCCACCCCGGTGCATTTAGATAATCATAGCTTCCTAATAGTCACTGTCTGGATTTGGTTATTTAGTAATTTCAGATCTGTTCGTTCAAATCAATCTGGCAAGATTGACTAATCAGCATTGGTGTGTAGTTGCACCAGGCGAATAATTATGATTGTGTACCCTGTGTACCAAGTGGATGGAGAAGAAGACAGATATGTTAGAAATATGTTGTGTACGGAACTAATCGTTCAGATAGCACACAGCGCCTTGTGGAGCTGCTGAGGTGATACGGGAATTTGTAGTTGAACAGCTGATTGTCATACGGACGGGGCGGGGTGCGAGGGGCAGGCGCACGAGTGTATGTATGATGCGCGGAGACGAGAAGAGGCCGAAGATGTTGGAGAGGAGCCGCTTCGTCGCTCACCACAGATATGCAATGTAAGGGTAGGAGCGGCCCGAGGTTCCCACCAGATTCCCACGGAGCGCGACAGAGACAGAGCAACTTGTAGAATGTTCATGGCCGGAGCCGACACGAGGGCGGAGGGCCAGCGTTTACTTGTTACTCTCTCTCTTTGTGTATGTGTTAGTGTGTGTACATACATACGTACGTATATATCTATTCATATATGTGTGCGTTCGTGTGTGTGGCTGTGTTCTGGAGAAGTTCGTGTGTGTTCGTTCGGATGGATGCAAGAGATGAGGTGACGGATTATCATATATCGGGTGTTAGACGTCGCGCATCGGGATGCAGAGACGCCAATGCACACACACACACACACACGTTCGCTAATTGGACCTGCTCGAGTGCTTTGTCCGTCTTTGAACCTCGTGAAGGGGACCCCTGCGGAGGTCTATGCATTACGAAAGAAGGAACCTCTCCAAAGCAATTTGCTGGACGTCGATTCCTGGAAAACTGTTAAGAACCACGGACCATTTAGGTGCAGGCCATATAGATTTTAGAGATCTGCCTGTAACGGTGATTTATTTTTGTTGTTGTCGAGTGGGTGGACGAATGATTTTCTAAGGAATTTCACTAGAAAAGAATTAAATCGTTCAACCAGGAACTAAATGTTTTGATTGATTGTTGTACTATAACCATATATTTGAACTTGATTATTATGTATTGTTGATTGTTTTCCGTAAGAGAACAATGTTTAGTTTTTTACTTACATAGAATTTATATCTATTTTACTATAGATATATAAAAACAATGATAGCGATTATCTGAGATGGTCGCACGTTCGTGGATAACTAATTACGAACAGGCAACAAATTAAATTACACGCTTACGTTCGACCTCGGTTGTGAGTGCGCGACTCGGGACTCGCAGAATCGGACACGCGTTATAACTCCGAAAGAAGAACGGTCATTTCACATGCAAGACGCGACGCTCGGTGCAAATGGTAAATTACAGAACTATTTGCCTTATTTAGCACTATAATACAATAAACCCTGTGATTTTTACCTAGCGAGCTATTCGAAATCGCTGCCATTCCAACAACTTATAGCCACGTACATTCTTTCACCAGCAAAAACAAGATATGGCCTGTATAGTGCAAGTGATTGCGTTGCGGAAAGCATTTCAGATAAAATAACAAAAAGGACACACTAGTTTTCTGTCTTATTTTAGCTCGGTAATAGGTTTCCCAAAGCAGATGTCGCCTAAATAGTATGCAACCAAACTTACTAGGGCGTTTAACTGGTATACATATCTTCAATTGACATAAGGCATTACATTTGGTATAAGATTTTAGTGGGAGTACCAAACACTATTGTATGCCAGCTATCTCAGTGATACTATTGTTTATATTACCAATACGTCAACAGTTGTTGTATTGACACTAACGAAAATAATGTCATTATTACGAACTCTTATGTTTATTAATTTAAGTATTATTAGTTTCACTGTGATCTGTCATAGTTTACAATGCAAAAATGAAAATGACGAGTTTGTTGACTGGTAAATATATATCTAAATTTTTAAATAAAGTCCTTATATAAATGTTTATTTAACAGGTATGTCATTTATAAACTTCCTCATCAACAGTCTGATGCTAAGTCACTAGGCTCGTATATCTATATAACGTCTGACAGATTATCAGAAGGATGGAAATTGTCAGCACTGTCTATCAACGATTCCAATTCGATTCCAGGACTTACATTACAACCGTTATATAAAGTAACATATGTTCTAGTTTAGTTATGAATGTATATATGAAAGCATTTTTTAAGGAAATGACAAAAATGCACGTACTATACAATGATGAAACACCCGACAATCGCCAAAACGGTCGTTTGGGCCATACAAAAGGAGTTGTAATGAGTAATGAGACACATGGACTTTGGATAATACATTCAGTACCACATTATCCACCAACCGACACTTATTACTATCCAGAATCTGCACTACGTTTTGGTCAAACATTTCTTTGTATATCATTTAATTTATCGAACATTGACAACATTGGGAAACAGCTACAATACAATCAACCATTCATATACAAATCGAAAATATCAAGTGACCTGATAGAACAATTGCCAAATATAAACGCAGCTATTAAAAATGAAACTGTTAAAGTTGCACCGTGGTATCGACTTGCAACTTTATATTCGACGAAAAGCGTACAATTTTTGTCTTTTGCAAAATCTGGTAAATTTGGAAAAGAGATTTATAAAGATTGGATTTCTGTTGCACTGAAAAATAATTTACTTGTTGAGTCTTGGCTAAGTGGAAGAGGCAGACTTCCATCCAACTGTAGTAATGTCTACAGGTAAACTGATATAATACGTAGTGTTATTTACAACTGCTGTTTAGTCAGCACACTCTAATGTTAGTAAACATACAGGGTGATTATCGTTACAGAGTACGTAATATAGAACACATACTTTTACCTTACAACGTTACTTTCACATCGACTCATGATCATTCAAAGTGGACAATTACAGAAGCTGGCACGAACACAGATAAATGGATATGCATTGGCGATATTAATCGAGAGGTGATATAATATTTCTGAAAAACTGACAGATTGTAACACTATTTATTTCAGGAACGTCAAAAATACCGAGGCGGTGGAGTCGTATGTATATCAAATCTGAAACTATGGAAAATATATAATACATCCGTCACTGAAATTGAACCATGTACCAACAATTAATTAACAAAATAATGTAATAACCAAGTAAATGATCTACAACACTATATATTTAACACAATAATTTACAATCTTTTATATTACATAATAGTTCAACATATTGATCATTTCTTTAATGATGATGGCTGTGGTAGACGATACTTATTCATTTCCACTTCGGCTTCAAAATAACTGTTTTTGTTGTAATTGAAATATTCCGGAACTTTATATTCACCAGTTTTTGACGCGCCGGGGCCCACTGGTTCTTGTGTAGTATGTACTGCTGTGCTCAATCCAGGAACGTTGAGATTAGTTGACGGTGCAGAAGAAGCAGTAGACTTTGGTTGTCCAGTTTGTGTTTTATTATAGATTACTTTATTAGCACTTAATCCTCTTTGCAACAATGGTTTAATTTGTATTTTACAAAGTTCTTGTTTAGCAATATTGACAAGTGCGTACGTCGCCATTTTGAACAACGATGAATGCCAATATGAGGTATAGAAATTCCCTGTTAGCCATACCAATCTACACCGAAAAGTCTCTAACTTATATTTGAAGCGGCAAAACTTAATCCTCACAAGTTTTGTAATCCGTGTTACCTGGTTATGTGCTTTTGAAAATCCTAGTATTTTTAACTTTAAATTTGTTAATATTAAATTTAAGTACTTAGTATTGAAGTATATGGGGAAAAAGTATCTATCATGCATTAAAAAGAAATGTATACTTTGCTTAAAACATGTATAATATGTAACTATTGTACGAAATATATATGTGTAACCCAGTAAGGACAAATATGTTGAATTCTTCACTGAAATATGACACAAATATGTGGTGAAATAAATATAAGATTTGTGACGTTATGGCATATAATTTGTTTGAATCCATAATGAATACATTTTAGACATAAAACAATTATTTTCTGGATAATGAAAAAATATTCCAAACATTTATAGGTAGGTACATGAAAAAGCCATGGTTAAAGAGTAAGCATGGGTAATACGAAAATATGTTTTCTAATTACACCGACAAAATAAAATATCCATTTATGTTGTGTACTTGCAATATACTTATTATTGCAAGTCCATATATCAGATAATACAGTTTTGTCTACGAAAATATCCAGACTGTTAAACATGAACGCAATGACATACCATTATTAATAGAGAAGCAACACAATTATACATGAATCGTTATTATCAGTACCTATCTATTATAAATTCGTTTGGTTAATTAAATTTATTAAAAATCTTACGAACTGCATTATTTACAATATTTTTCAATGATTTTTACTAAATGTCGAAGTACACTATAGCAATAAATTATTAACATTTCTTTAAACGGAATATTAAACGTGTATAACAATCAAGGCGTAAGTAATTTTCAGATAAACATTTCTTAAAGCAAATATAAAGATTACACTTGAGCTCAGTCATAATATTTCAATAGTCATATATAAATAATCACAGTGTCTGTCGAGACTAGAAGTAAATGCAAAAAAACTATATGTATACAAATTGTACTTGAACTTAAACATAATCACTTCACCCCCCCGCCTCTCCCAACCCTCCTGCACCACGCCTTCTATTACAAACACCCTGATTATGAGATATCTGTCAAATATATGAACATAACTCAGTAATGATAATGATACGGTAACTTATTATACATAGAAAATGATCTTGTTACTACTGTGATCAACTGGTTTTTTTGTGCATTCTTTTCAAGCTCTCTCTATCAAAATAACATCGTTGTCCTATAACGGCAGCACATCATTCTTCCTCGCGTATGCGTTACGTGCCCTCGTCTTGGTACTGTATTATAGTGTAGTTTAGTTCAGCAAAACAGTCTCAGATACAGTACGATATATTATAGCACATATAGGGATTTCACACTGTACAGTAACAAATCACATTTACGTAATTGTTTATATATATATATATAT
>JAGJTL010000104.1:7165726-7233087 GCA_022063505.1 Calosoma granatense | reverse complement strand
AAATAATTCATAAATAATATTATACATTTTTGGCATCTTTGAAATACATACACAAATAGACTTTGGTAATTGGTATAAAATGTCTTTCATATTTCAAAATTAATATCATCATAAAAGCTTTTTTTTGGTACATCACATGTATTTAATTGAAAATAGTTTTTTTTTAATTCTTAACCGATCATTATCAGTAGTTCATTTACAGTAAAATGTTCATCAATACAACTATGTATTCAGTCACTAGCAATCTGTTTCATGCCATTGAAACCACCAACGTTCAGGACAGGCTCTCGCGATTTCACGTTTCTTTCGTCGCTTTTTCGACGGTTCCACTTGCTTTTTAACAAAACGAACGTTGAAAGGATCCTCGGCGAGTTCCGGATAGATCTGGACATTGTGCACGTAGTCTCCATCATAGTTCGATGCGTAACCGATTCTAGAGATCTCATCTATTTCCGTAGCTGACCATTCAATACTACCAGAGAAACCATTCTTCAAAGCATCTTTCTCTCTGTGCCAAGCTTTTCTTACCGCTGCTAATTTGGCATGATGCAATAATCTCTGTTTCTCTTTCTCTGCCGTCGTGCCGTAACGTAAATTCACGATAGCACTCATTCCATGAATTTTTACATCGAAATAATTATTTCCACTTCCATTTTCCTTTGCTATTTCATGGAAGGTTGTATTCACTTGGCCTTGTAGTCTTTTCAGTTGGGCCTTATCTTCGGCTGCGCGCCATGTTTCTTCTTTCACAAAGTAAAATGCGTCCTGTTGTGCACTATGTACTACGAATGTAAATGGCAGCAAGTACGATCGATTGAAGACAGATGTGTACACGTCCTTGTAAATAGCGTTCGCGGCCGGTACACTGGACACTATGGCTTGACCCTCTGACGTTCTAGATACTAGAATGCCTTTGCCGAATGGAGGATCTGAAGCAGCACCGATCTTTTTCGGTACCAGATCCATTACGTTCGTTTTGAGGGCGGATCGTGGTGGTGCAGATAGGCTATTCGCGTCGGCCATACGGCGCGAGTTTAAGTGAGCTAAGAAACCAGACTGTATGCTCATGGCTGGTGTTTGCATGGTTAGTTGGCTGCTAAGTGTTTCTCCGGATGGCTTCCAGAACGTGGACGGATGACTGAGTGTCGGTGGCATCACACCACCCGGCAACTCGTCTGGATATAATTGTGGAGCGAGGCTTTTCAAATTATAATCCATTCGTGATAACCAACTCAGATGATCATATGGTCGACTCTTCGTGTGTCGTACATTTATAGGATCATTACCATTAAATCTATATAAATGTAAATGTGTGGGCGTGGCTACTCGTTCCAGAACATTCTCCCATAGAGGGGACATCCATTGTCCTATAAGTGGATCGTATACTTTTCCATTCGACATATGAACCAGTGATGTAACCTTTACAATACATACACGTAATTAACAAGAATATGTACTATGTAGATGGAATAAAACGTTGTACAATTTATTTACCTGATCTAAAAGACCTCCACAAAAGTCTACTGGCAGATATAAGTACGGATTGGAATCATATACAATGTGCCCGTACGGTGAACGCATTATTTCCCTAATACCCTCTCCATATTGATTGAATACCATTATTGGAGTTCCACATTGATCGGTTGCAACATAGTATTTATGTCGGTACACCTGTCATATGAAAGTTTGAATAAAATATCTATGGTGTATATAATATGCACGTTATTTACCTGGGCAAATATTAAATGTCCTCTGTCATCATAAACCAAAGTCATAAGTTTTCCATCTCTTGGTGAATATATTTGGCTCACTTCTCTCGGCCGTTCTTGATTTGTATAGAAGAATTGTGTTACATTACCGTAATTATCCTTGCGAGTAGTTAACCTGTGAAGTAATATATTTTAACACTCAGGAAGGAGATATTGTCAAAGTGAACAGTACCTATCTATATGATCATAGTAATATCGGACATCGAATCGACCTCGTTTAGTTGCCCTGACTAGCAGTCCTTTGGCATTGTAGTGGAAACGTTCTTCTCTAGCATTCTGTACAACTAAACCTCTACTATCGTACTTATATAAACCTTCACCAAATTTAACAATACGGTCCATTGCATTGTATTCCATGGGTATTGTGTTACCTCTGAAACAGCAAGCAACAGTTCAGTATGTTTAGAGTAATACAGTAAATTAAATGTACTATGTACCGGTATGTTAGAGATAACATATTGCCATTATCATCATATCTGAAGCCCCAAGGTTCCTGGGCCTCTACTCCAGACAATTGTCCATCACAGTCCCATGTATAATTCTTTATGTTAGTATAGGTATTTACACCAACGTTCTTAGTATAAGTTCGTGTTTGAGATATACGTCTGAAAGAATTCAAGAAATTCAAATTATATCTCTGAAGAGTATTCCTTATAATCAACAATTTACCCATGTGAATCATGACTAAATTCCATCCTGAACACCTCCATTCGATGTATAGTTACTGCGATTTGAGTTTCTAAAAATCTACCATCCGTTGTTCGAGAAAATATTGCTGTTCCATCAAATACCATTGTTTCATTATTCTTAGGTTTAGATACTTTGAATGGACCTATCTGTTCCAGTGCCCCAGATTTTAAATCGTACGCTAAATTATGTTGAGGCAAATTCTGTCCACCAATTCGACCTTGTACGGATGTTAGTCTGTAGTTGTTATCATAATCGTATGTAAATTTGGCATTACTAAGTCCAGTTTTGGCACCAAAGTCCAATCTGTTATATTAGAAATGACACGTGTTACAAGCTAGTAAAATAATCAGTATAACAATGAATACCTTTCTTCATATAATAGTCCACCAGAATACTGGTAATCCCATCTGTATTCAAGTTCTCTTTCCGTGTGTAAAACTTGACTTGGCAGTCCTGAATTAGGAGTGTACATGAATTGTGATTTACCATCGCCGTGCAGTAGTTCACCTAATTGTCCACTAGTTAGATAACGATACACTACGCGGGCTCCATCACCGGGGAACACAGTTTGCAGCAGTGCTCCAGAATGGGAGTAATGTTGCAGATAAGCTCGGGTACTTCCTGGTGGTGTGTAAGTAGCTCGCAGAAAACCTTAAAGTATAGGATGTATGTATAATAAATCGTACATTTATGCATCCTGTGTTCCTCGAGCTATTTACCTAATGATGGTTGTAAACTAAAAGAATGTTTAGTTCCACTTGGCAAAGTAACATGCCGTAGACCGCCATCCTCATCATAACTGAGTAAGAAATTTCTCTGACTGGCCAATGATATCTTGGACACCATATTTAGATCATTGTATGTAAATATTGTTGAACCATCCTGTGCACTGGTGATTTCAGATAATAATCCGTGTCTATCGTAACTATATTTTAATTCTGCATTTCCCCACTTCCAACCGTCCATTCGGTTAAACCGATCATATGAAATATTCAATGTTTCCGCGTCATTTGCGGGAATAAATGATTTTGGTAATCCAGCCGGGTCAAATGTAACAGTTAACAACGGTTGTCTGTCATGATCATAGAACGTTTCTTTACTAGTGAACTGATCGTATTCAATGCCTAATATTCTGGAATCATTCACCCAGATTTCACGGTTTAGTGTTTGTTGTGGATTTTTCACATCTCCTACTAAACTGAATGTGGTGTACATATGATTGACGAGGCCTTCACCGAAGGTAGTGGTCTGTTGTGACCATACAGGTAACATTTCTGCTTCTACTGGTAGAGCTGCTTCTAGTAGCGGATGTCTGGCTACTGCAGCTGCCTCTAGTTTTCCACCCCATGCAGAATTCACATATATACTCGAATTGGTAAAACTAATCGCCTCAGTCACTTTAGAACCTGTGAAATATAATAATATTACACGTACATAACTATTCAATTTACCAATATTTTCGTACCGTCTGTAAGCAATAGCTGTTTGTCAGTTTGTCCAAGTATACTTAATTTTGCAGGTGGTTTAAGCACTTGAACTTGCAGGCCTTGTAAATCTGTCAGGCTGCTTCCTAACTTGAGGGATTCTCCACTGGGCAGGATGACACCAGTAGCGCGACCCAGCCAATCATATTGATATATGTATGTCTCCCCGCCCTACAATAAACAATTGATTAAATAACTCTCCAGAACTTTCGTCAAACACCCTCACTTACTCCAGAGCGACTTGTTAGTAATCCACTGTTCGTATCATAATCTAATTCTATTTCAGATTTGCCTTTTTCTGTCAATTTTACTAAATAACCAACACCTGATATCTTCAGTTCAGATTTATGATCTTGTGTATTTTCAATGGAGCTCACTGCATTACTATAATCGCGCAAGAATTGAATTTTATTTCCAGAGCTATCCGTTACAGTTGATAGTTTCCCGAAACTAGTGTTCTTTGAATACAGGAATGAGTATCTAGTTTTAGCCGATGCTAGATCTTTCGTTGCTACATGTTGACCGTATCTGTTGAACACGTACACTTCACCGGCTGGAGGATATGGTATGTGGAATTCTCCACTTTCATCATGGCTTGGTAAATAATGTTCAAGAGCTAATATATGCAATGAACCTGTAAACAACATGAATGTAGACTACTATCTTCAGACTAGGTAAGTTTTATATTCAAACCTTGATCTGCAATATGTAATACACCATCTGGAGAAACTGTTAGTGCTGAAATGGCTTGGAATTTTGCATTTGACGACAGTAGAGTCTCTGCATTACTTGTTGTTTCTTCAGTACCACCGCACAAGCATGCTAGCGGACTATCTTGTATCGTTCTAGGATTTATAGTTGTCATACTTGAATTACAATCACAGTTCTGTGGTTTAATTTTGTCCTGGTGTTTTCCAGCAAAATGAGACATTCTTCCGGCGGAATCAATTACTCGGACAAAGTTAACACGTCTAGAATCACTTTCGGCAATATATAAATCACCGCTTGGTGAAAATGCTAAAGCCAGTACTGTTCCTAAGACGTCTTCGTCCTAGAAATTATTATATAATTAACATACGTGTACAAGGTTGTATAAAACAACGTCAAGTACCTTTGACATTGGTTCGTCTTGTTCGATTGTTATATTGGAAAATTCTCTAGCTTTATTTGCATGACAGTGAAGAGGCGATCCAGCAACTACCTTTACTTTCATATCAGCAGTGAGCTTCAAAATAAGTCTGTCGTCGATAAAATGCAAAGATCCATCCAATGGACTGAGAGATAATCCAGTTGGCCATTGAAGTTGTGCCTGTATTATGTCCAAAGCAAAGTGTAATATCTGTACAACACAGTATGATAATAATACATTTACCTGTTGCGCAGGTATTGCTCCACGACACGGTGTAGGAGACCAGTGATTGTGATGACCGTGATGTCCAACTAATGTGTGAATTATTCCTTTAGGATCCACTGCTCGTATGTTAGTTCCGTCAGCTATGTACATTGTCTTATCAGCTGCAATAGCTAATCCTTTAGGATGTGCTAATTTAGCTTGAATAGCAGGACCATCATCACCACACAAACTTTCGTCTCCAGGTATGCATCGTTCTCCACTACCAACCACCTGTACGAGAAATAATATGGATATGTATATAATATATTTCCTGGTGGAAAAAGAATACACATACTGGTTCACTGTTAATAGTTGGATCTTGTACTGGTTCCAGTGTTAAGACTCGTAAAATTTGATGCTTTTCAGGATCAGATACGTACAGCCGCCCGTCAGCTGGAGATACGGTTAAGTAGTACTGATACGCTACTTGTGTAGTACTGGAAAGATAATATGTTTGAATTGAAGAACTATTTGTTTGACGGAATATATTATTTGATACCTTAACTGCAAGACCGTATATACTTTTCCATCAGGAGTAATTCTTCGTACTAAATTGAAATCTCCTACATACAAACTACCATCAGGACCACTAGCTAAGGCTCCAGGTGTAAGTAGTCTGGCATCCTTAGCAGTTCCCTCGCAGTTACTTGGACACACTAAAGGTCTTTGCAAGCCAGTGCCCATTACTACTTTCACAGTTCGCGGATACTGTTTCAAATGAAGTGTTGTGCCATCTCCCTTCTGAAGTATGCCTTCATGGAAATTATAATGATGATGAATATCTAAACCCCAGCCACCTATATCAGAAATATCAACATCGAATCCTTGCAATGTGGCAGTTTGTGTTTCCCATATAGGTTCGGGACAACTAGAATGCTGATAACCAACAGATATTCTGGCCTGAGCTATTCCATATACCTATAACACAACGGGCATTGTACTCTATTGTAAACTTCAGTTCGAAATTTCTATTACATACTTTCTGTTTGTAAACATTGCGTTTATTCCATGCGAACACATGAGTTAAATTGGGATCTGCTTCGTAAGTTCGAACATGTAACGAACCTTCAACCTCGACACGAACATGAACATGTGTTAATGATCTTGGTATTGTTTTCCCAGTTAACTTCATGTGAATAGAACTTAAATAGCCGGCGGCTTGTGAACTTTGATACATTAGATGAAGATCAGAGCCCGGAATTGAAATTGATTCTTGCACAATCTTCAGAAACAAAGAATAATAGAATATTAAGATCATATTCAGATCAGATACACCACTGAATGTGTGTTATACCTGAGTTTCGGCAAAAATTAAACTTCTTCCCGGAAGTGCACCGACACTTTCTGGCATCCATGTGCCAGTGATTACTGGAGATAAAATTTTCGGATTATGTTCCATACAAACTGGGTACAATTCGTCATTTGGACCAAAGAGTGAACGAGATACGCCAGGGAAATTAATAGCTGGATTACGACTAAGCTGACTGGTGCTATAATGTCAATCAATCGATATAAATGTCAGTTCTGTTCGATTTTGAATAGTTACCAACCTAGTATGAAACCTATTAGTCGATTCATCCTCTATCAGTTCCATATGAACTGGCGGTAAAACAACAATCTGATTCCATGGAACAAATACTGTTCTAGTAAGGGGACGGAACGGTGAACGTTGGAATTGTAAAGTCACAGCTCCACCACCATTTACTAACACATCAAACCTATAAAATTTCATAGAATTGTGAACATTTTCATTCCACAACATTTACGATATTTATTTATATCCTAGTACTTTTCCCGTATAATTATGTTACAAAAATATTTAGTAAATAATTGCTCATATTCTGATTTTCCCATATGATATGAAATAATGTAAGGGAATTCTCTTACTGATTACTATGATGATGATCGTTGCATACTTACCATCCTCCTTGTCTGGTGAGTGTGAAACCGAACCTGGACTCCTTGTCGACGGATACTCGTATGCCAACAATGCCGAGACCCTGGGGTGTGACAACCTGGCCCCGCATCACGGCTACACGGCTGTTAACATATATTCGTCATCCCCGCCCGTTTGCAATTTTAAAAACACCCCTACATAGTACGCTTCACGCACTCTCGCATTCACGCACATGGACGAGAGAGCATAACATTTAGTTCGCCAGATCATTGTCTGTTTCCAGCTCTTTTATTATCATTTTTATTAACAATGGAATTTTGGAACATATTTGCTAAATGTCACAATAACTAAAATTATTCTGAATTATGATAAAAAAGACTTATAAACAGCGATTTCCAAACCTTTTTTTTCAGTGTATTTTTTCGTGAATTTTAATATAGATAACTTTGTGAATAAAGTATGAATTCTTTAATAAATTTGTGTATATATTCACAGATTAATACTAGGTAATTGTTGAAATTATACAATTTAGTGTTTGCGTCAGACAATGATCTTGGAACATTTAGAAAATATATTTATATATTTCGATTAACTTGACTGATGGATATTATGTTGAAATGTTGAGAATATACATGACATAAGCATATGAATGGAAGAAGAGTTGCGTTAATATCAATCAGTCAACACAAGTATTTCATGCAATTTATTGTTGCAATGATCATAAGCCGTATTCAAAGCATTTAATCCTCAAGTGCTGCAGTACGGTGCCAATCAAATGTTCTTAAGTCATAATAACTCCCTAGAGGACTCGTCAAGATATTGTCCACTTGTTAAAATCAAACGGAATTCTAACACTGCCTTCGGTTTTAACAAGTGGACCGTTTCTCTATCCATGTCGTTAGTTACCACAACTTCACTGAAACAACATTCGTTATTTAACTAGAAGTGAGAGGCATCTTGCAATATGTAGTAGGGTACTTCAGTGAAACAGTGATAATTCATCGTACAGTATGTAGCACAGCAATAATGTACAATGGGCAGGCATCGTATCGAAATATCACCACTACAGATATATATATAATCATAAGAAAATAACTTTGTATAATATAACACCCAGATTTCATAAACAGACACCAAAGTTTCGAGTGAAGTGAATAATAATACAATATAAAATTACGATTAGTGCGGTGCGCACAACATTGAATTACTCTGTTTTAACCGTAACTGAGGTACGTACGTAATGAGAAAGAAAACTGTCAAATATACATATACAGATATATATTTACGCACGAGTAACTATTATAAATATATTACGATATATATAGATAGAGAGGTGGAAATCACGAGTACGTTCTACGTATGTTGATGTCGGTACACGACGATACAGGGTGTCAAGTCAGTATCAGCAACGCAGTTATTAGTTGTGGCCCCCCGACGAAACACAATAATTCAATGCCGTGGCACGCACTGAAGTATGGGGGTTGGCGAGGCTGGAGGTTAGTGTAGTGGTATATAAGTAAAAATGCAACGATGCAAATATATATAATAATAATAACAATATATAATATATAAGTAAAATCTCGATATAAATATATATATAGAGAGAGGCGTATTGAATAATATAAGAATGTCGTTGAGGTAATCCAGGACAGGATAACACAGAGGTAAAGTCCAGGGCGTGTCGGAGGGCGGGTTGAGGTACAGTTCAACAATGAGACGCAGACACAGGAGGTAGGAGTAAAACACATCAGCCGAGCGGTCAGCTAAACGATCATGATCAAACATTTCCATTGTTGTCAGAAAAACGTGTTCTCTTGTTGTTTTCTTTATGTTCGGTGACGATGTTCTCGTTATTTACTGCTATATACTCGTATATACAGCTTCTCTAATTTTTTTCTTAGTTTTTCGTTCCTGTTTTATTGTATTGTATTGTTTTCTCTGTTTCGTTTCGTTAACTAAAAATAAAGGAGTAGTTCTGCGGAAACGTGCTTTAAAACTGCCATCGATCACTTAGGTCTGTGGTGAAATATCTCAACAAGTTGGTAAATGTATTCGGCAAACAGTTTTTGAAACACGCTCACACAGATATGAAGTAGTGATGGACAGAACTGATACTGAATGATGTTGATGATGGTGATGAATTAACATACATGACGTACACAAACAACATGGCAACATGACACAAACATGTACAGCGGGAATATATATATATATGCAAGTTCACTTTTGCAGCAGGGCATCGGGTATGGATTATGTACGTTATGTACGTACGTGTAGGCACCTGTACGCTCGTTCACTCATTAAACACAAATTACCATATCGTGTGTGCGACATACATTCATGTCTCGGTATAAATAATTGTTTATTACTAGTACTATAGTAGGATATTTTCTTCATCGTATGTCGCACACACACACACATGTATATATGCATTTACTTTGTAATGTGTTTAATTCGTTATCGAGACATTAGGCAAGTTGAGTGTGTTCGTAGAAGCTGTTAGTTAGTGTGACATATAAACGTACACAAGGTGTGTGTGTGTGGCGTCAGGATGGGAGTTTTGTTGTATATTGGAAGTGTGTGAGTGTGTGTGTTGGATGTGGAAGTGGTTGTGGTAAAGTGGAGATACAGCGAAATGCGACATACACAAAGTACAAAACACAGACAGTGACGAGTACACAATACAAGGGGGTCCAGCAGCAACAGGCTCTATAGCGGGCGGCACACACTAGGCAGCTTATATAACAATGAACGTACTGTATACACATAACGTATATAGAGAGAGACACGAGAACAGACAGTACAGTAGTTACATTAGGAGGATGCTGCCACTTACCGCGGTGTAAAGGAATTCCAGAACTCGCTACAAAGTGTGGGTTTACGCAGCAGCGGACATAGGGGACACAGAGAAGACAGGACAAATTACTAACCACACGATAATACACTACACACCACATACATCTCTTCCTACGTCTTCTTCACTATTTTCCAACATCAACGTCAAATATCATCAACAATCAACAGTCAAATTGTTAGAAACAAGTCGTGTTTCAAAACCATCATTATGTAGTTTTATTTTTATTTTAGAAATAAAGTTGTACGTTCGTAGAATAACATCGATTGGAAAACGTATATGTATGTGGCTGTATGTAGGTACTACGAGAAGCAGATATGCCACATATCAAACATACGTACGCCGACTGTGTTTGGATACGTTTCTATGCACATGTAATCGAAATCAAACGAAACTATCGGTACCGGTACCGGAACCGTCGTCTCTCGGTGCTCGGCGCGTATGTTTGCGTGTAGCATATTCCAATTTTAGACAAACAGTTCAGTCGCTCATACATTCGTACACTGCACTGGGATCGTATATATATGAGTATACGTGTACGACCGACGCTTCATTCCGGAACGGACACGGAGAGAAACGTCGGCCGGTCATTCCGTTGCAGAGGAAACATTCGTACCCGCCAGACGTACACACCACACATACCCAATAATTAAAACAATAACGTAAACAAAAGGAACACAATAACAAACATTGTACTGTTAGCTACAGACACAATGACAGACACAAGTTAGCAGGTCTACTAGCAACAAACATACAGAGAGTACAAAATATTAAATGTGGAGCGCAATGCGCAATGAATGTAAAAGTAGCGTAACGAACAATGACAGAATACCTATGTAAACCACAAATGAATTCAATCAAAACATAGCTCAACTTGTGTCCACCATAGTATTGATACGTACCTAGGCGATCATAAAATATTAACTCTATATAATCATATATATATAAGTAATCAATCAGATTCTTTATAATTAAATATATGTTTCACGTCGTCGTTAACTTTTGAATAATCAATCCATCTCGGCGATGTAACTGTTGTACCTTTTCAAAATGATTTTGTACAAAAATTAGACTAGATATTTGAAATTGCAGCATATCAGAATGATATACTTGTCATCTGGGGGATAAGGTGACAGACGGGTTAGACGCACACAGAGGTACACTAGACGAGACACAATGATCTCCCGCGTGCACAATGTGCCCGGCTCGTGGGCCACCGTCGCGCTCTGCTGGCAGACTCTGGTCCTTGAACTCAAGTCCCTGTAGTGTTAGTAACAAACTACATGGTGGTGGTGGTTTAGTTCACCTGACCACACTCTAGACTAGACGCACAACTCCAGTTACTAACACTGATCCAAATAGTAATTATAAAGTAATAGTATGTATATATGATTGCAGCAGCGACTCGTGACCCGACGATTCAATGGGGGCACACAGAGTGCAGCGAGAGGGACAGACGGACGGGAGGGGGTCGGCCACTATGGTTTCTCGGCGGGGCACTGAGTGGGGCCAAGGAGTGCGTTACAGCGCTGTCGGGTGCGACGTGAAGTGCCTTACAGCTTGAACCGACCGTCTGAACTAAGCTCGCGGTAAATAGCTGCAGAGTTATAGCTTCGATGGACATTTACGACGCAGGCTGTAGACTTTCTCTTTTACTTTTCGAAAAAAGAAAATGTACATTATGGCAAAAGAAAAATAAAAACTGAGCTTCGCTTTCCGATTTGGTTTTGACAGTGTGGGCCAGCCATACACGCGTGCAGAGCTATTATATTTATAGTCCGGTGAATTACAAGTGAGATCGTATCATGTATGATGCAGCTGAAATATCGACGGCGCAATACAATCCCTGACGGATCTAGCCGGAAACAGCGGTACGGAAACTTCGATTTACGTTTGCGTTTTCCTTCAGACCAGTGCCATCTGTTCCCTCTAGACACGCCAATGATCATAGTCATCTGCGTGAAACTCGTCCGAGCCGACTCTCTCTCTCATTCTCTATGTGGGGAGAGAGTGTCGGCTCGCGCGGTACTTAAAGCTCTACGTCAAATATACGTATGACACATCGGTCAAGCACTCACCTTTCGCTGTACTCGTCCATGTGTGCGTACGATTGTACCGAGTTCTCCTCGATGAGGAACTTGACACGTTGATAGAACGAGGCGGTGACGGATGGAGGTTGTTTTCTCAGCAGCACTTCCACTGGATCGTTACTTGCCAGACACATGATATGTTCAGCACACGCTTCATGCGTGCAACATTCACTGTCCGAGCAGTCGGTCATACCATCTGTACAGACAGAGAGAGAGAGAGAGACACACAGTGCACCATGGATGTGTAAGTGCTATAAAAAGTAAGAGAATGTGCTGGTGCTATAGATATGTACCGTGATCGTTGTCAACATCGTCGTTGCAGTTCATCTCAAGCGGAATACTACAATCGGTACCAGCCCAGCCCTCGATGCACACGCATCGGTAGGTACCGTCCTCGAGCGTACATTGGCCGTGTCGGGAGCATCCATTCTCGCAGCCAGCTGGAATGCAAACATATCCGTGCATACATTGTTACCGTACGAAGTAATGTGCTGCCACCACTCAAGGGGGTTTTGCATTTTCAAATGTTACGACTTTACTCTGGGGGAATCACAATATGTAGAATACTCGCGCTATATTCTTATTTGAAAATTGTGGCGACGACAAGATAATACTTACAGTAGATCTGTCTCTTATTACTTTCTTATACACAGTATAAAGATGTAGAGGAATCATGAAAATCGATTGCGAGACTTTGATGGATATACACGTTTTGAGGTCCTCTGAATTACGTTTTGACTATTTTCTCAACGATTTCTGTGTTTGTGTATCTATGCATATTATTTAGTGTTAGAATATATTTATACATAGAATAAAAACAACTAATTGCGTAATTTTCAAGTCAAAGTCAGCAGGTTTCAACGAACCAACTCGAACATCGCATTCTCGTAATATCACGAAGACTCGCCCGATGATAGCCGACGCCCCGAAATCTTATCAGTAACTGTTAGCTGCTATCAGTGATAAAGACGAACGCGGCGGGTGCTGTTCGACAAGTAATTATTATCAATATTAAATTCGACAGAATGTTATTATTAACATCAGTGCATTTTTTTTTACAGCCAGTTACAATGGAGGACGCGTTACAACAAGATGGCAACTGTACAACAGGTAATTATTATTATTAGTTTTTGTCATTGTGTAAAATTTTGAAAGATTTTTCCATTTTTCATTTTTTTTCATTCTTTTTTTCCGACATGCGTGTATGATTCGGAGTTTTGTCGATGTGGAGCTCGGCATTGCCGAGACGATAGCTCCAGGTCGACGGGGCCCTTCACGAAGGGTGTTGTCTATCTCAGGCACATCGGTTAGACTAGGGTGCAAACCTGGCAGTTGTGTCCATTACAGACGGGCGACTTCCCGAAGATACCGAGCAGTCGTTTTCATTGAGACTTGCTTCGGACATATTATGTATGTCCATCCTAATTTAATATTAGTTAATTAATTCTCTTCTTTTAAAATTTTACATTATGTTATTATTATTAATTATAAGTATATATTTTTTACTATTACTAATTATATATTTTTTTCTGTTTCAGGTTGCTGCTAATTATCATGTATTTCTTTCAGGATATTATTAACCATAAATGTATTTCTTTCAGATTATTATTAATCATATATGTATTTCTTTCAGGATATTATTAATCATATATGTATTTCTTGCAGGTTGATAGTACCGGTACTATATTGTTTTTATTGTTTATTTATTTTTTGTTATTTGTTGTTTGGCCAATGTTTTATTCTCCCCTGATCCGGATCAAAGTGCGCACTTATTCCCCATTATTATTGATTGTTGTTATATGTATGTATGTATGTATGTTTTCTCTCTTTCTTTGCAGGTTTTAGGTGATGAAGCTGTAGAGGGTTGGTGGGTGGGCCCCTGCCGATGTGGAGAGACCTTGACGAGGTGGCAGGGCTTAACCATCTCAGTAACTTGCGCTGACAAGATACTGGGATGAAACTAACATCTCCACACAACGTTCACTTTGTAATATTGTTAATTTTTTGTTATTATATCAATTATAATTTGTTGTTCTATATTGGCAACATGAAATAAATTGTCTTGATGTTAAATGACGCAATCCTTTATACATAAATGTTTATTATCATACCAGATGTCTCCTCACCTGGTCTCACCTAATTGTGTTACGTAGGGAATCAAAAGTTAATTATTTTATTTCATATTGCGTTCCCTACAGAACAAAAGATAGTAATATAAAATTCTGTACAACATTTATATTAGAATTTTTGCTGTAAAATGCATTTGGGAACGTCATATCTTTATTTCTCTATGTAACATGTTACGGTGAGACACACGGTATGTATGTTCAGGCAATGTATGTAAGTATCATAACTAAATAATAAAAATTTCATAGTACTAAAATTGAGTTTTGATATACAAGTGTATAAGAAAGTCGTGTGGTGATCACACCAGATTTTTTATACTTTGTGTATTACTGTTTCATAACATGGCAAGATATATGAAATTAATATGCTTACGTAACGTGCAGTGTCGTCCATTCCAGCCTTGCGAACATACACAAGTGCCATTCTTGCACTGGCCGTGCTCGTGGCAGCGTGGATCACACGGCAGCAATTCGCAATGGGCGCCCGTCCAACCGGGGTCACATCTGCACCGGCCCGCGTCACATTGTCCATGGGGACCGCATTCCAGACTGCACAATGCTGCAATACACGATAAAATGAAACGTGAGCACTGTTACACTTGCTTGTCTGCCGGAATCACGTATTACAGCTCGTCGCCTGTTATAATTTCCGATCGTAAAGGAAACAAAGTCTTGCAATACGACCGTCCCACATAAAACGACTGTGTAATAAAACGATCTTACCGTCGAACCCTGTACTGTCCACTAAACTGTTTATATTTTCTTTCTAAAATAAGAGTTGAACGATGCCCGCTAGTAAGTGAGCGGTTAAATGTTTATACAGGCATAAACATTTTAACAAACGGGTTGTTACATGAAAACTTATTTGAAAGTAGCAAACTTCCAATGTTAATATAAGATCAATGTAAAAGTTTTGTGATATACGTCCATGTTAAAGTGTTTATGTATTCGAATTATTATGAAAATAAAGAGTATTTTATAACACAGGTTAGAATAAAGTGAATTACCTTGAGAGCAATCTGGTCCGGTCCAATGGCGATCGCATACACATTGTCCCGCCTCCAGATCATAACTGCCGTGCTCGGAGCAACTGGGCAGACATCGATGTACTTGTTCGTCGATAGCGCTGCAATTTTCACCTTGCCAACCTGCTTTGCAGTAACATCGACCGAGGACACAGGCGCCATGTTGTGAGCACGTAGGATCTACGCAGTCCACTTCCTCACATGACACTCCTTTCCATCCCGGTCGACATTGGCATAGACCACGAACACACTGACCTCGCCCAGAACAATCCGGCACCTGGCAATCGTGTTCCGGGATGTCGCATTCAGGTCCCTTCCAACCCTCTTCACAATGACACATACCTCCGCCATACTGGCCATGAGAGGAACACAGTACTGGACAAACACCTGTACCACGTTTATCGGTTAGTAATGTACACTAATGTAATGATTAGTGGCAAGAGGTAATATATCTTACTTTTAGAACAATCGATTCCTTGGAAACCATCAATACAGTCACACTTGCCAAGGTAACAAGATCCTCTGCCAGAACAATCGTTGGGACAGGTGGTGCTAACACCTTCAGCTTCTGAAATGACCATCGCTACGACGTGTGGCTGAAGCTCATCATTGTAAACTGAGAGAAACCATCGCCCGGTATCCAAGTACTGCAGCAAGCTTACGTTCACCATCATCGGCTCGATATTCGTGGATCTCTTTGATATTATGTGCTCGTCTAGCGGAATGTCCAAGTCAAGAGTCGGGTGAGGCAGATCACTGGTGAGATCGTCTTTTCGATGGTCCATTTTGATAGTGTGCGGTACGTAGAAGGGTCCTCTAGGCTCGGAATCCGCTAGTATCTTTTTCGTTCCTTCATACGAGCTCGAGATACTATCCAGTACATCGGATCTATGCAGGTTCTTCTTATATATGAACTTTAATTCAGGCTTTGTCGGCTTCAGTTTCACACGTTCGTCCGTTTCCGTCACATCCCTTTTACGCAGCCTATGATCCACTCTGCCACCCTTGACGAACTCGGCAAAGTCGTACTGTGTGACACTCGGTGCCACGTTCCTCCTACCATAAACGGCAAAGTTCGCGCCCCAGGGCAATGTAAAATTAAGCCGAATGAACGCCGGTTGTTTGTTTCGGAATTCGGAGTTCCAGAACTGGTATGGTGGAATTGTAGCGGTGTGCAGTACGTTCAATTCGCAACGCTCAAGTACGGACGGCCACTGTTGTGACTGGCTTTGTTTTTGCGGCTGTTGGGATATATGTTGTGTCGTCACGCTCGAATGTTCCGCAGTACTTGTCGGTGGAGATTCTGCAATGAACAGTAACCATGCAGCCGTGCATTTATATGGTATGGTGGGAATTACTCGAACAGTTATTACCTTCAGTCGGAGACTGTGTCGATATGGAGTCTTGCGTTATTTGATCATGAGTAACTGCGTCCTGAACCAGGATACAGTTAGTAGAGTCCATGATATTGGGCTTCATGGAGCTCACGGCTAGAAAATAAACGAACATGCACCAACACCAACATATGTATTTCTATTTGGTAACTAATTCATCTAAATATGTATCGCAAATTTCCCTAAAATAATATAAAAATATTGTTGTAAGCATTTAATAACGTTTAGAACTAGGGTTCAGTGTATTTATCATTTTATAAAGACCATCATTATGTCGAACTATTATGTTGCACGCACACGGTATATAATTGAGTCTCTTGACTGAGCGCGCTCATTAGTGTTCCCAGAAACAACGGGCAACTCACGTGAAAAGAACTCGTTTACCGAGTACCATTTGATCAGCTTTCATGATGTTCGAACTAATACTGCAAACAGTTTTTACTGGTTGCGTTATTATGCTAAAAGCTTTGAAATAAATGCGTATGGATTGATATTTTCCGTTGAGTGGAAGATATATTATTGATATGGGCTTTGTTACCTGCAAAGTAGGCAAGCATAGCTGTGAGAGCGACCACGAGCAGAATGAGTACGATGCTGAGACATTTCCATGAGCAACGGTGCTGGCAACGTTTGTCAATGTGGAACCTGGACGGGGAATACGGCGAATAGTGTGGCGTGTGCGAGTTGTGCGCTGACCGCAACGGGAAGACCGGCATAGCTAGGGGCGACGTGCCACCTAGGGTGCAATGGGCGCCAGCTTGTAACGAGTTGCCACTGCTTGGGAGCTGCTGGGACAACTGAGTTTGTTGTTGCGGTGTTAACCTGAAACAAACGGGAAATTCACTTTTAAATAAATAATTGCAATTAATTATTACTACATAGTTTGTTGCCATGTTTTACTTGAGGGATAACAGCAGAGGAAGATAGTTGCATTTAATTATGTAGATATAGCAAGCAGAACTGTAACAGGGGAAACAAGTTAGTTGCTTCGGGTGCTAGCCTTTAAGGGTAAAAAATAATATAGACTAAATATAACATGGGACTGTGTGTATTATACAATTTGAGTGGATAGTCATACAAATAAGTTGCCAGTGATGTGATTATTTCACTAAATGCAATAATGAATGTACATTGAATTAATATAAAACCTTTAGTGGTTTTATACAGTTTCATGATAATTTTATTTAGTGACTATGTAAAATAAAATGGCAGGATATAAATCGTTCATGTATATTTCGCACCCATACTCAGTTCATTAGGTAATCGAAACTATCCAGTTTCATGATTAATTTCACGCGAAATAAAAATAGCATGCGCGGAACAATTCGCAAAACATATATTCGCCTATGTATTTTCACTGTGTGAATTCGACAAATTGAAATATGTACAGAACATTAGTGAAGAGTACGCCCGATGTATGTTAATAAATTCAATAACATAAAGCGATACTTTTCAATCTAGTTGACATGAAAACATAACGGCCATATTGTAGTAAACGATGCAATAAATCACACACGCACCATATTATATATTTTTAAGTTGGGGTAACGTAATACCGTTTTCAAATTGTTCTCATACAAGGGGCGCTAACCACGTTGATTTATATCTGAAATTATTGGTACATTATTATGATTCATAAAATAGATGTTAACTCAGCGGGTATGAGAATAGTCAATGTGTAGGAAAAAAATACATTATAAAATATATTTTATTATATTTCGAAAATTCATAGGCCAGTTTCATTCAAGTAATGAATGATATTATGATTCTTGGAAACGGGTCTTTGCGCAATAATATATTTTACATTAATGGTAATAAATATGACATAATTAAGACAGATGTACGATAGATTTGGAAATTGTACAAGTTATCGTGTAATAATATTGATCAGTATTTTTATGGAAATATATGTTATGTATTTGATATGCATATTACTTTTGAGAAAATTAAATTTTCAACTCTACATCAGTATTTGTTAGTTCATAATGTAAATATACAAATTAACTAAAGTAAAAATCCCTCGAGACAATCAATTTGTTAATTTGTCCCTTTGCAATTACTTGCTAACACTCTGGGAGTTCTGATTTCATTTTGGTAGAAAACAGTATAACCACATTAATTCATGACGTTTGTAATATTATATGAAAAGTAACCGCACAATAAATGAAAATATATTAACACTGTGTTGATTCGGTACATTTATAAACCATTAGCTTTAGCTAAATGAATTAAATCGATAAATCTGGTAAATACAGAATTGCCATTCGGCATTTTTATATCTGCCTTCGATTCTGTTATTTAGTATACACATTTTCCTAAATAGGTTAGGTTATTTGTATGCAGCTGACTTTGGAAATACGGTACGAGAGCGCGGGCCTCAGAATGTCACTCGTTTGCGCCATGATGTCAGGCTAATCCATAATATTTTTGCTTATCATGGCCTTTATTACGGTAGATAGAAGCTCGCCGTAAAGTTAGGGGATAACGCGTACGATGTAACACTTACTACTACGCAATATGCACTCGTGAATATGTGTGTATGTAAGCATTTGTTAGTAATGATATTGTGCCTGAACACCACATGCCCTAGATATGCATCATATAAGAAATAAAATAGAGTGCAAATGGTGTACGAAATAATATAGGGCGTGTTGAAAATGTTAGTTCACACACAATAAAGTTACTATCTTATTACATGTTAGAGCGGGGCGTTTTGAATATTAACAGCCGGTTTCAGGGTAAGATATCTTCACTAAAATAGTTGCAAAGTAGCTGAAATATACTGCTCTACGAAGATTTACAGCGAAAGAACGTGATGCATTTTCCAAGTGAGCATCATAGAAAATTTACTGTTTTCCCTATATATCCGCACAGTATAAAACTGTGCGGATATATGCAAATTTCTAGTAAACCCTATACATCTTCTTCTTTTCATAATCTCATATACCGCAACAACAATATTTTCAAATAAGACTCATGTAATAATTTAGTTGCACTGAGATGGGTTGTTAATGTACACTGTTTCATGATGAAAATGTATTTCAGATTCAATGATGAACAATGTTTACATTCTGTATTGAGTTAATAGGAATTTTACATTAATGAGAAGGGCAAAGCTTCGCAGTTTTGTGCTGACATTCTGCTGGTAGAAGACAAAGCCTAACATTTAGGGGACACTTTGTTCACTAAAGAAAGTCATAAATCTTACTGAATGCTTATTTTCAGACAGATAAAAAATTCTTTTTCTTTACAGATGTGAAAGAGATTATGTTTCAGGAGATAGCGGTATTTGTGAAGTTGTAAAATGTTTAAATTCAACATAATCAAATACGAATTGTTTCGGTCAATAATTACAAATGAATATATATTCAAAAGATTCCTGTACCACAAATAACATTTGTAGAATAATAATAATAATAACTGTATTGTAGTTTGTGTGGTTCATTAGTTCTATTGTGATCTAAAAATACCTAATGCAATATTACAAACAAATAATAGCTGAAAATGTTATTTCCATAGTTTGTTTCGTACATATATTAACTATTGTGAAATTATTGTAATATTGTTTCAATTTTGTATTGTTCATTAACGTCAAACAACTGTAAAATGAACCATAGTTCCGAGTACGGAAATATCGTTAATAAGATTACTTTATTATATTCAATAATTGGACATGCGCATACGATGTACACAAAAATCTCTGAAGGATTAAATCGATTCCGCGTCGGGTTTGTTTGTAGAGATGCGCGCTACGGGTCTGCTAAAGAAAATGCACACACACACAATTCTATTTACAATATATCGACCATTAGCTTCATATATATATATTATTATATGACATTAATAAACACATACTACAAATATATAGTTATAGTTACAATACATTACTGTATTATTATATTGTAGAAATTGATGCGTCTAATGCTGAATCGGCAAAAATTATAATCATGTTCCGAGGATTTATCTGGCTTAGAAATACACAGCATTGTAACAGCCTGATCCCAGTATAATATGTACAGACATATATAAGAGATCAAGCATGATGTTAGGGGGAGAAATGTTGTATAGAAGAAAGGAAATTTCCCTTTTACCAAGCTTTTATAAAGAGATCAAGCGTAATTGATATATTCTGAATATGCACAATATGAAAAAATTTACTGTTACTTTTTACCATTATCATATGTATACGGAAATTCTACAATATTTGATTCATATTCATTTATCTAAGAAGCAATAAATGTGATCTTGAGAAGCAAATACGAGACATATTGCTTGGGTATGTGTTTCATATGAAATCAGAACACATACAAACAATACCAACTATCCTAATATGAAATTCCTAAACTTCCCAACTGACTGCATAGAAATATGTGTATTTACTCTTGTAGACCGAGTGGCGCCACAATTCTGTTTAACAATAAAACAATCTGAATGTAGTCGGCTGTGTTTGCACTGAAGGAAGAGGAGACACGCTCGTTCACTTAGCAACCGAACAAACAATCCAATCCGTTTCATATCCAGCTACCCTACCTTACACTGTACTATGTGCTATATACACTACCTGAATATAAGCAAATTAACACACCTACCACAATGTACCTGCATACGCTACAGTGAACACAAGCGGCAATATTATAACTGTCTCACCTATTAACACTTGTGAAATATACATATACATATATACAACTAGATGGAGAACGTTGTTGGTGTTGGGGAGAAAACCCAGATGAGGAGTGGTGCACGGAAATCAAGTTAATGTGCACATTTCGCGTTTTGCTCTTTTTTTGCTTTTCTCGTATTTCGTGGCACTCGCTGTCAATACAGGTATTCATTCCGTGGAGAATTGTTGGGATTTTGATCTGATAAGTGCAGTAAGTTGATGTTTACCACTGCGCATGACCCAGATTGTGGAGCTCGCAGTTACCCGACCCAGTCAAATGCAAACGATAATGTCGATCATGATATCGGAGAATATTTGATTGGTACGGAAATTTACATTTATAAAGTTTGTTTGTTCGCAACTGAGATTGCATTCTGATATTTCTGTCGTTCGAGATTTTTATTTTATTGTCATATTTACGACATTCACGTCTGGTATTTGCATAAATGCCTTGAAATATGATTTGCTTAACTTTCGAACAAATGGTAACATTTTCTACTTGGACCAGACATAACGTCACTGAATGAAATTCACCTTCTGGCGATCAAAAGGAATGAAACAAGTTGTCATATGGTTAGTCAGGAAGTTACAAGTAAAAACATTATTGACCAAAATTACAAATCAATAACTAACCTACTACCATAGACAATTACAAGGAATAGATGGATGTTTGGGGTTAATAATCGAATGGGAATTGTATTTTTATTTACTATGAAATAAAAGTAATTACATTAATACAGATCTATTTGGACAAATTATAGCAGTTGTCCAGAATATATTTGAAGCGTAGTGAGCCACTTTTACAAAAATAATAATTCTTAGGGTCATCTGCAGTATGATATGTTGTGCCCTGTGGCAACCATGTCAAAATCTAAAATGAAAAAAGAAGATTGATGCGATAGCAGTAAGCGTTAAATTAAACTGTGAATCAAATAAAATTTCAAATGGTTCGGAAATGCCCTTTCACACAATAACGCAAGTAAAAGCGTTATTAAATTTCCCGTAACACGGGGAGGGGGGGTGAGGGGGTGGTGGTTAGTGAGTGAGATTTGGCAACAACGCCTACTTGATTAACAAAGTGACCGATGTGTTGGGGCGGTTGGTTTTAAAAGTTAGTCGGAGGGATACAATGCATACGTTTATTGCTTATGAAAATGTAATTTCACGGCCGACTAGTGCCAGTATGAATGCTAATGCACTTTGCATTAACCTACACACACACACACACGGCACATGCACCATTCTGTTTTCATAAATATAACAAAATACGCACAATTTCAAATGATGCAGTAAAATTATCCTGAATACTAATTTCGTTTTAACCACCTATAATATATTAACATAAATGTGAAATAAACTTTTCCTCATCATGGTTCAAAAAATATGGATTACTTTTTATATGAATATAGAAACGGTGTACAAAAATATAAAATTATTTTAGAAGTTTGCAATACAGAAATATCTATAATATGAATTGCTTTTATTTTGTGTGTACTGCAGTTGTTCCAATATGTACTCGTATGTGTGTAAGGGGAGAGAGGGGATATAAAATGCCACAGTTTTGATTGCATTTGCATAATAATAATATAAACGTTGGAAATGTTTTGTTCCTCTGTGACCAAAGGACAAATTTATCATTGTAGTTTTGGGCCTGCCCGTGTATGCAAAAAGCACAGGTATGTAGAAAAATATTGCGATAAATTATTAAAACTGATAAATTTGACTGTGGATGGCTGATCCATTGTTTTATTTCAAAAAGAAAAATTAGCAATATGTAGAATTTTTTTTAACAAATAGTAGGAATTTTTTATCGGTTACATTTGAAATTAAATTGCTCAAATTCAATAAGTTAAAATCTAGATTATAAAACTAGCATTGTATATGGAAATTGCTATTACTTTTAAAAAATAATTTTATTATGAAACTAATCTAATTAAATTAAATACTACACATATGTGTATAATTCGTATAATATTCATTTATATCGTATGATATATTTTTAATTTGATTACATTTTCTCTTTATATTCGTATTTGTTTGAATATTTAAACGTATGTATATGAGCGTTTGATTATCATGTTGATTTCATGCTGATGGCGGAAGAAGAAAAGAGATGTTCAGAATAAGGATTCTAGCAGACAAACAAACAAACAAATAAACAAACAAATAAACAAACAAGAGCGTCATGGACGGAAAGGCAACAGAAAGATTACTCTTGCTGATTTAATTAAGAGTAAAACATAATATTGGTGGTTCTAATTTGTCTCAGCGTAGCGGGTAGATTTCTTATCCGTGCCATGTCATCAGTAAACCAATCAACATGCGTAGGATATCTTAGTGTTAGCTTGTGCCGTGCGGTGTGTTGCGTTACATTTGTACGTTAAGTTTCACGCGTTCATTGCTATTACATCCGTTTAATGGGTCGCCTACACGTTTGTGATTTAGCCGTGATAGTGGTGGCCCGGGGTAATGCCACGTATGGTAATTTCCTGTTTTAATTTCGTCCCATTGCGCACGCGTACTATATTATGTTATGATAAACGGCGGTTAGTTGTAAACATACACATACGTGAGAGAATGAGCAGCAGGAAAGGTCCTTCTAAACTCGCTCCGGGTGACACAATATTATCATAGCATCAGAACAATGCCTTACAAGTTGCTGCTGGTACAGTATCTTTAAAATAACATGTTCGTGAGGTTTGTTTTCAATGAATATATTGTAATTCGTACAAATAGAGAAGGAAGAAGGTGAATGTTCTCTTACCTCCTCTGAATTACAATCAGTATTTCATTATGTCCTTATCATAAATTCATCATGTTTTTAGTGGAAGGTTACCGTAAATAATGAACAATTATAATACAAACCCATGATAATGTTTAATCAAGTATAATTTTAGTAACATTTTAATAAATTCTATTTTCCAGCAGTAGCATAGTTGAAAAACGAATGTATTTCATTATAGATATGAATACTTTCCTGTTATATAGGTTACAGGTATTTGAATGATTGAATTCTATCCAATAAAAAAAGCTTTTATGTATCAGAGACTGAATGAAATCGAACTAGAAGTGAGTCACGAACTAGCGGCGTTGAAATCAAACTTTTAGCTGATGGTGAGCCGGTAACTCCACACGAAATTAGATTGCAATCCATTAATAGTTTGAGAGGTTCGCATTACAGATGGACGGACATGGCACTGGAATTAAAACTATTAGTAGGCTTTTAGTGTACCGTCACGTCGGACGTGTTGTGTTTAAAATTAGATTTCAAGTTCGGAAAAGTTAGCCCAATTTAGTTTTTTTTTTCAAAAATGCGTCTAGATTTAATAAAACAACTGCAAAAAGCATTCGCAAACTTTTACCAGGAGATTTTGTTTCTTGCGAAATTTAACTTATCGATACACGCTGTTGGAATTTCTAAAATCCGTGTTTTACTGTGCGTCTGCGAAATACAAATATAAACTATTTGAAGTTTTTCTTCTTTCGTAGATACCTCCGAAATAAATTTAAAACTTTCATCAAAACATTGATTGGTTCTTAGCTTTAACAAGTCTTATACGCATAACAGAATATTTTAAATAATTCATTGTATTTTTGTTATTGTAATGGTTCTAGCAATTTCTAAATTTGAAATACTAGAAATAAGATGCAAATACAAGCATGAAATTGAGAATTCAGAGTGTAATATTAGGACACTGAATACGGTAACAATGGACTAAAGTTACTTGTTTATGCTACAGTGTGTCAGGAAGGCAAACAGGACAATGAACATGTATCACTCGTACATTTTCCCGGACGTTACTACATGAAATACCTACGTAATGTACCAAGTTTGTTCCATATCAAGACGGATGGAGGGAGACATCTATTTACTGTAATTGTCCGACAATGGATAAACATGAAATAATCATATCTACAGAATAGAATATAACAGCGTATAATTTTATTGCTTCCAACCATATCATCAATATTTGATTCTATTTTATCATAAAACATAAATACCAAAACCATTTTGATCGAAAGAAAATCATGGTGAAGCCAGTGAACATTTGTCAACATATCTATCGCTTTGATGCGAATAAAATCGATAATTTAATATTGAAATCTTTTCTATGGAAACAGCTTTCTTCGGAACGGTCATGAAATGTCGGAAAGTATTCATCTGTCAACGGTAGTCTATTGCTGGGGCAGACCTGACTCTTTAGATATTAAATCAGGTTTACAGCTATAGTTACGATGTATGTGTACATACTGCATATACCATATGATGAAGTAAACTGATGCAAACAGTGTTGTTCCACGATTTACCGTGCGTGTTTCTATATCAATCTTACATGGCAACGAAACAATTTATACGACGGCAATATCATTTAACTGAAATAATTACCAACACTAAATGATGAAACGTAGACAATAAATCTGACATGAACTGAAGAAGCAGCTCGATATTAATTAGATCATGTACAGACGGATGTGATTAGTTTCGTCTAGGGTGTTGATAATAATGAATTACAAGCTAAACAATTATGTCGGTATAATATAAATAAACAATATCTCAAGAATGTTATATTTTCGCAATATTTTCTATTCAGAAAATCCTGTTTATGTGGAGTAAAGTGCTGAGTCTGAAATATATATATAGATCCGATAGGAAGTTTCTTGAGGATAAGAAATATACAGCAGAAAGGTTTTCTTTGTAGTGGAGATTTTCCCAAGCACGACGGAATACGTTTGAGTTGTGAAAATGGAAGTATTGCCGCTAAAATGTAGCCTAATATCATGTTTCTGTGCCATGAATAGAAATGGAGATATTATCAAAGCAAGAATTTAAATGAACGCGAATTAAAAAAAATTCTCTCTGACGCTCCACTCTTGAGAGAACAAATACTTGTCTCACTCGCGAGTTGTTATTGTTGCGTTACTTGGAATAATAATGACAGAATAGAAATAATATTTTTAATTCCAGTCTTCCGGCTATGGCTCGTCTCTACACTGCGGATGTTATATATTTTACAATAATATATAATTCGACATGAATTGTTATACATACAGAATAATGTTGCTAACAAATAGTAACACACTAGATATAGAGTAGAAATGGATGGTGATAATGATACTAACGTGTAACGTGGCAGCATTTGTTGATCGTCGGGTACACAGAGTTTGTTGGTGTCGTACCTTTGTTCCGGGGCGAATGGCTCGGCGTAAATGTTCCGAACTCGTCGCGGCAGGGGTGGCGGCCTCGGGCCTCCTCCGTACGAGTCCATGGTAGCGTGTATCGCGCGATGTTACAAGTCCAAGACACTGAACACACACAGGCACACTCACCACTCACATTGCGGGGCCCCAGAGACAGTCCTATCGACCGGCGTCGCGTGAAACTCGCTTATATTATTTACATCGCCGGTGTCATCAGTAACTGTCCTTCGGCGTCTATTTCATTCTGTAATTTGTCACAGCATGTACTTGCTAATGAAAGTTTCGTAATTGTAACTGTCACACGAACCGTACGATATATGCAGTACGTACGTGCGTCCCCCCGCGATAGAACAGAAGTGTATTACATGGATACACAACTGTATGTAATGTTTTGTTACCTAGGTACGTCTAGGCTGGTGGTGCTTTTCAATTAGCGGTCTCCCGTTGTGTTGTGTTGTGCCACCATCTACGGCGGTGTAAATCTTTGTTGACACGCGCGCGTCCGATCTATATCTCACGTATACCTAAGTACACGCGCGCGATTTCTCGGTGTAAATTAATAAAACAATAATTAAATTCGTAGCGTCCCTGCAGCGATGTTAATAGTCACGATATCTAGGTATATGATCAGCAACGACACATTACACGGGACAACGGACACGCACCGGACCGAGACAGTTGAACGAACAACTACAGTACAGCAAAACAGTAATATGTGTTGTATAGAGTAGAGGGTACGCACGAGCGCAGAGCATACAGGTCAGCATCGGGCGACCTCCGTACTCGGTATGATGTTACTGGCATGGTGCAAGGCCAACTGCGCGACTCGATACCACAGTGTTAGGGATGCGCGTGCGCACTAGCATACAGTATACGGGGTGACAACCCCCGGCACTAGCAGCGTCAGCCGCCGTCCTATCTATCCGGTACACTCGCCTACACAATCACCTGCTTGTACCGTCACGGTCGCCTCTGTCTTCACGGTGCCGTTAATAGTTTATCAATAACCGATGGTCGACAGTCCACCAGGTGGACGGCGGGCGTCCTCTTCTTCTTAACAGCTAACGGCATCAGAACACGCAAAGTCTACAGTTTAATATCGAAGATTATGAATTTAATCATAGAAAGTATATGGTCTGTGATGTGAGAAAGAATTCGCATCAACAGTGTCACAATTCGACAGTATATCGGTAGATAGAAGTAAGTAGTGACAGATGTCTGCCAAGGTAGATACAATCACTCATGTCTCCACATAGCAAACACGTGATTTTCCCGTAAGCCGGGCACAAGTGCCAGATTCTGACGCTAAAACCCTGGACGAATCCCACAAGAGAGACAGCGAGCAGCCAGCAACACACGACAGTACGACGTACACCCTCGCATCGCCCGTCAAGAATCTGTTCTTCAGTTGATGACTGGTGATGGTGATGGTGGTGGTGGTGGTGTGGTACACCTGCACACGCACACACCGGCTTGCGTGTGTCCGCTGAACAATTTGTTTGGCATGTAACGGTGGAATGGATAGACGGAGATGGTTTCGGTCAGATGAATGGTGTGGTGGGAGTCTGATGTTCGTGTGGTGTAGTGTACGCGTGAGCGAAGATGATAATAAAATGGGGGTTAATGCATCGTAAGTGAGAGCAGTGATCCGGGCTGTTACGCGAAGGAGGCGTCGTGTCACGCCAAGTCAAGTGCCGGTAGCGTCTCGCCCGTCGATGGAAAACTCAGCCGTTTCCACCCCCTAACATCTAGCCACGTTCTCCAATATCGACTGTGCACACTTATGTACGCTACTTTGTGTGTTGCTTCACCTACACGTCTAGCAGCACAGCGTGGAGTATATATGTATGTATATGTGTACCAGAGGTTCTCTACACACTACACTCTAGTTACAACATTGCCGCCGGATACACTGGAGTGTGTGTGTTTCGTTTGTGTTCAGCATCCCGAATTCAGATCATATCGAAATCTCAGTTTTCTGTAGATTCACGGTCGTTCGATATACCCTCGGTATCTTGGTATCTTGGGATTTTGGCTCTGTATCTCAAATTACATCAATTTCCGATCAATATCTGTGTGGTCGGTCAATTCAGTGCGTACTGTATCCATCCCTAGACTCGTGTGTGCGTACTCAGTAACGTATTGGCTGACTATGCCCCTACAGTACACAAAATATGGCTATTTTATTTCAGAGTCGGGATCGATGTTATTACATTACTTTTTGGGAGTTTTTAAAGTAGCGCAACAAAGTTTTGTAGGCAAAAAAAGATACTCTCGTTGGTCTCTAGGTGCAGTGATAGCTTTGCCGGGTGTATGGTGGCTCGGTGCCAAGTATACGTGGACCGGCTGCACACATAAAAGGGGTGCACACCAGCAGCCAGCAACAATACACAGCCACTACACGCTACGTCGCGTCTGCGGTCACCCAGCCTGTCTTCAAAACCACTCTACTTACAGCAACCTATAGAAAACCCACGCTGTTTCCTGGCTTTTTGTTAACACTTATTATTAAATAATATTTATGTCCAGTCTTATGCGGAGATGTAACAGTGTTTTCTATACTATTCTCTCACTCTCTCTATGTGAGTATATCTAGTTTAATTATTTCATAAGATAGCTGTTGATATTATGAATGTATATGTTTTTTTTATTCTATTCCACGGTGAAGTAACAACAATGAAAGCAGAACAAATAACTGGAAGAGCCGATGGTGAAGAGTTAGTAATATGTGAGGCACGTTGAGGTTCGGACAAGCACGCGCGGCCGAAGCTCGGCGCGTCGGATTGCACTTCAATTAGATCGAATTTCCGAGATAATTTAACTTTATAGTTCGCTTTCTTTATTACAGAGTGTTCCTTTTGCATTAGACTGGTGCACTTTTATCCCGCTATAGTAAAGTATATATGGGGTGTTGAAATTGGTAAATTCGTAACGCTAACACCATTAGGAGCCGTATATAAAATCAGCAGAACTGGGGCCGGGCAAATTGCAATACGCCGGCGTATAAACCGGGCTCACAGTGCGTATCCCAGATTGACTCATAGAACGTATCTTACCCTACACACACACACATATATATGCCGATCTCTTGCCTCCCTAACCCCTTGCGCGCTATTGTCATCAGACGTGGAAAGTAGTGGCAACCACCACAGTCAGCTAGATCTAAGCATCCCTCTGCTAGTGTGTGTGTGCAAGCGCAAAGAAATGTTAGGGGGGTTTCCTTTTATTAAGGGCGCCGGCTAATATAGTGCCAGAGGGAGCACGCATAGAGATGAAAACTTAGCGTTCGAACTTCGAACACATAAATTATTATTGGAATTTTCTAACCATAATAAAAAACATTCCATCTCCCACGATTAACTTTTTAATATGGATAACTTTTATTAGCACTGATACAAGGGTACGACGACATCCAGTACCGATATTAATCTAATGGAGCAATTGTGTAGTTCTATATTAGAACACAGATGGATGATATTGTGATTTGTTTTCTATGTACAATATAAGCAAGCGTGTATGTGTGTGAATCGCATGGGAAATAAATAGGTGTATCTGAGATCAATCATTCATAAAAATTAAAATATGACATGTTGTGTAGGCGTGGAAGTCAAGGTGTGTCGAAAGCACAAAGCGGTGATTCTTGTTCGGCTTAGAGCTGGCCATCCTGTACAGGTCTCAGTGGTACACGATGAAATGGTGTTTCAGATATATTGTAATAGAGGCATTCTGACATGACTCAAGCCTGTGTTACGAGTTTCATGATTTATAAATGCGCGGATTGAAGGACCAGGTCCACGGTTGAATATTGCACGATTCATCCGGCTCAATTCGTATGACCATTCCTTCTGTTGTACCATGTACAGAAGATCCTTTTATGTTTTATGCAACGCAAATCACGTTTTTCTTCCAACAGAGGCAAGGCCTAATCGACCTCCGGCGGACATTATAAATCCATTTTCCATGTACAGTTTAAGCAATTTAATATTAAAAGATGCGTAAGCCGGAATTCTCTCCTTGAATATTCCATACCTCTGCCGGAACCTATTTCAGGAATGCTCACAACGTGTAAAAGCATCGCTAGTTGTTTCCCTTTGGTACACTTTTATGAATATAATTATAAATAAAATAACCCATGTAAATAATAATACTTTGTAATCGAGTGCCTAATTAGAATGTGGTTAAGCTGTGAATATATTAGATTAGGAAATTTTTGATTTTGTTACGTGAGAGCGAGCAGAATGTTACGGCACGTATAAATTCATTCCATCCCCGTT
Source organism: Calosoma granatense (assembly GCA_022063505.1). Classification (NCBI taxonomy): domain Eukaryota; kingdom Metazoa; phylum Arthropoda; class Insecta; order Coleoptera; family Carabidae; genus Calosoma; species Calosoma granatense. Next base: position 7,202,232 of record JAGJTL010000104.1, on the reverse strand, counting down.
GAACCGAAAGATTAAAACCGAACTTAAAACACGAGTAGGCGCTGGAAGGACGACGGTATTTGATAGATGACTGTGTGATATTGTTGCGTGCTGCGTCACACATTGTTTAAATTGGTGGATGCGCAGCGATCCGCGACATGCATTCAGGGAGACAGGGACGTACCGGTTACCGACAGACAGGGGTTGCCATTCACAATGGTCCATGTAAAAAAGGATTTCAAAACCGTATTGTGCCTAAATCGTATTATGCCTACATACATAGATGTGTTTCTATGTACACAGTACAATATAATGTGTTGAAAGATAATATATCCAGCCGAACATGAAGTATATCTGTATGAATGTGTGCTCGTACAAGGAAAATTACAGGTATTACATTTCATCCTGCACAGGACATAATGAAACATTCATACAATTAACGTTGTACTATTCAACTCTGTTTATGAAAGATGAAAGGAAATGTAAATGAAGTGTTACTTTGTTTTTCTAGTGAATTATCATATAAGAGTATATTATGCTGTTCTCAAATACGCCACGTAAATATTTTGATTAGTCGTGTGCCAATCTAGTTTTACAAATGAATTTAATCCGACTCTGGCTAACGCCTCTAATAGATTACGCACCCGAGATTAATTGCTATCGGCTTATGTTGCAATCGAAACTTGTATTAAACGCATAGCTCAGCGTATTAGTCAAATCGCATGAGCTAGTCGAAGGGAGTGAGAGAGAGAGAGAGGCAGAGAGTGAGTGCATTTAAAATGAGCAGAAATCTAAAAGCGCCACGTCCGAAAGCTCCCGACGTCACTTCCCTGCTGGGCAAAAAACTTTAGTGCCTTCGTTTGGTAGTGTCGTTGAGTCACTGGCGCGTCCTTTGTCGAAGTAACGTTTTCGCTTCGCAAAATCGATATTCAATCACAAAACAAATTAGTTTTTCATTAAATAAAGACTGGGAGAGACGTTAGTAGATTCTTGCGCATGGAGCGATGCCGTCACACAAGCGGCAACTCACCAATGAACAAACGGACAGGAACGGTGACTGGCGGAAGGACAGACAGAACGGAAGCAAGGGTTGCACAGACGCCATGCAGAGCACAGCAGAGCAGAGCCGAGTAGTGATGGGCAGGGTAGGGCGGGAGTGTTGTAATTAGCGATATTCAAAGTGGCTCTCGGCGGGTGGTCCGGTCTCCTGTCCTCTACTGTTGCTGTTGCCTGCCACCACTGCGACGCACCATACTATGTAACTATTGTAATGGCAGAGAGTAGCTACCGAGCACGCCTATAGGGAACTGCTGTCCTATGCTATATATACAAACGTACATACGTACAAACGTGCCTTACGTAAATATGTTTAGCTAAACAAAAAATCTGATTCTGTCCTCCACGGGGACATCCGCCAGTTACATTTTAAAACTTTGCATTTATAACGAATGAAATGAGATTACTCTATATTTGTAAAAGACATTCAATAACACATAGTATCTACTACTGCTGTTAAGTGCAGATCAGAACTAGGTCCACAAATGAATTATACCTGCAGTTAGTAGTATTGCATGTAGAAATATATATCACTGTATTGTGGCTGGTATAGATATATTATATTATATAGTTACGTAGGCCTACACGTTTAATTGTTAAAATAATCCTCTGCTCCCATCTGTACAAATACAGCACACCCCAGTGCTCTATCACAGTTTGGAGTGGGTCTCGACGTCCCCACCGTTTGACAATGGCACACTGCTTACCTACGCTAGCACTCCAAGTACCTATAAGCTCTAATATCCACGGCTGAATTCACTGGTACCGCTCTCATCCGCTAAAGTAGATATTTTGGCTATTCTAATGCTTCTCCTATTGCGCACTGTTTGTCCCCTTTCCTATTTACTCATGCTTTTGTACCAGCAGCATGCAGCGTGCGGTTGCCATCACATTTCAATGTGTCTAGTACAGTCGATTTCCATATGCTATTTCAGTTCGAACTATTTAAAAGTTCGGAATTTATATTGGAAAAAGATGAACACATACAAATCCATTTCAACTGCATGCTAGCTAAATTTTCTTATTTTTAGTTTAAAAAGTATATCTTGTAAATCGTTCCATGTACAGTTAGCGGGAACATCGTCGATAAATACTTGTCGGAAAGAATATATTTTACTAAGCAGTATAAACTGCTATAATGGCTGTTTTCGTTGTTCAGTGTGCAACGGAAGTTTGTTATTTGTTTCCTGGAGTAGAAGGACATCCAATTACTCTATCCTCTTTGAAATTTAACTTTTTAATGCGGCTGAGGTAAGCAGGACGTGTTTGTCATGTTGTACAATGTTGGCAAGGTTTTGCATGTACCTACTACTGGTACGATATGTTGAGCTAGAGGAAAAAATGGACAATAACAGAGTATAAGTTCGATTGTTTGGGGATTAAGTGTGTAGATCCCTTGTGAGTGCAACTGAGCGTGAAGGAATCCAGCATTGGACAGTGTTTTTCTGTTTGACAGCAGCAGTAGCAGTGGTAGCTAGTAGTAGTAGTAGTAGTAGTAGCATAGTCACACATGCACGCACACACACATGGTCTATACCGGTGGCGTTAATCTACCTAGTCTATTTCGTTGGCATTGTGGAGAGGTTGGTTCGGTGTAAGCCGCTCTACTCGCTCGTTGGCTGTCTCTTGGCGCGGCATATTGTGCTGCTGTCCGTGCCAGCATCGCCGGTTATCTGCGGGCTCTTTGTCTCAGCACCCTTCATGCTAATCGTGCGTCCTTTGTCGTCACAACGTCTGCAGACGACTCGTCTGCATCTTCAGATAGATATCCTCCTTTGCCAAGCCACGACTGGTTTCATCAGCGAAAGGGTTTCTTATTTCATGTGTGATGATAAAAAATAAATCAGTTTTTAAATTGACCTGTCTCACCAGTGATGACAGAGTCTTGAGAACTTGAGATTAGTGAGAGATAGTTTCAAGAGATGGAAGGTTGATCTTGAAGAAATTGGCAAATAATCTACTTTCTAACCCATAATTAATCTGTCATTCATCTTATCTTATATACGTATGGTGCTTTCACAAGGTTCAATGATTTCTACCTGCGCATATACATACAGTACATAGTCTAAATAATTACTACTCATGCACTACTACTAGCAGTGTTGCTTGTAATAATATGAATATTAACATAGGTGGTGTACAGGCCATATGATTTAGTATAATAGAGAATAGAGGAGGGTAACGAGTTTCGTCCTGTGTGCATACATACGTACGTATATAAATCGTAAAGTTGTACACGGTAACCTGGCATAACACACAGGCGAATGTTTGCGTAGCTGGCGAGACAGCAATTGCCATTCTGTAGTTAATCTACGAATTTTAATTAATTTAAACAATGGCTAGTAGTCATGCAGGTGCGGCGATTTACATCTCTCAGCAGAAAATATACTTCAGAGAGTGGAATGAGCCAGGAAGAGAGAGAGAGAGAGAGAGAGAGGATTTACGGGTGTAGGGAGTGCAAATCTCTCTCTGAGGCAAGTGGTGGAGTTAGAACCACTGGCCCAAGTTAGATTAACAGCGTGTCCTAATCTTTACGCAGAGTACTATTTTAATGAAAAGATTATACATTTTTATCTGAATTTTAAATGAATGCAAAATAAACTCGGAAACAGTAGCTCTACATACGCGGTAATCTCAGAGGTCGTATAAATACTAATTAAAAATGGATAAGAGACATTAATGGTTCTCTGGAAAATATGTGTTCTAATAATGGGGTTCTTCACCTCGAATTGCTTTATAAAAATGTTACTTTTTTAAAACGAGATTAAATTCCCGCTCACGAACATATTGTTTATCAGAAGAATAATAAAACAAGGATTTAGTGGAAAAAAGAACATCAGACACAATGTTAGACATTATTATTTCACAAAAGTAAGAATTTGATTTAGTAAAATATATTCAAAAAAATATATTTGTGTAAAACGTATAATGGTAACATTATAAATTAGAATTTCATATTCACGTAGGAATAAAGAGATCTAGATACAGGGAAACTTACTTACACTGAAAATGAATTTTCTTTCATGGAAATTTCGTAGGAAAATGCATAAAATATTAAAATATTTGTGAAATTTCAATCGAATTTTATCCAAGAATAATGTAGAAAAGTATAAGAGACGTCGTCCTTGCGAAAAAAAAAAATGCCAGGAAATTATTTCCGCAGCGGTAAGCCTCTTTACAAAAGTGTGCAGTTCTCAGCTTGTGAGACGAGATGCTGTAACATACAGATACCAGTTTACGAATGTTCCTTTTTTGTATTTCCTATATTATTCAATACAGAAATGAGCTGCACTAAGATACGTATTCCATAAATTTGTATAACAAAAATTTTCTAGTTTAATATAGAATTTTTCGACCAACATTTTAGCAAAAAATAAACCTTTGAAACATTCACTGAGGGCAAATAATAGATTATAAGATATTGGTACCACGCCCAAGCGTTTCCCTAAAGAATGAAAAAACTTTTTCTCCCAGGTTCTGAACTATAAAATATTGGTACATTGATGGTATTATAACAAGATACCAAAATAAACGTTGTATAAGGAAAATAATAACAATAGTAAAATTTGTGATACATAGTTTCTGTATTCTACTATGGCATTCAGTACAGATCATTGTGGAAACAAGTAGAGTTAAGATTTTATGGAAATGTGTTTATGTTCACGGATATTTCTACATTTGAAATATCTGTAAGACAATTTCACCAAAGGCCTGTTTTGGCCGTAAAATAGAGACTAGCGAATAACGCGGAAGTGTATGCTCATGCACAGACGAACGCGAACAGTATTTATGTACACTACAGTGCGAATTAGAACCAAGAACCAGTTTATGGACGTATCCCATTGGGACGCATAATCCCTTTGTCGTGAACATTTCTGCCGTTTTATTATACACAAAAGGGACAAAAACTTTTTTATGCTATATTTTTTCGTAACATTCGGGAAAATTGATGTGCATCTCAGGGTATTGTTACAATGTACATACTCGTCCACACAAACGCGTGGACGACTGATCTACTGGGAATTCAGCCATCGGGTACGTCGATAACATCATCACGTCATCACCCAATGACAACGATTCATTTTCCCCAATTCATACATGGAACAGTTTTTATTTGACCTCACATATACTCTCGTACGTATTAATTTATTGTGTGTAATGTTACGACAGTTGTGGAGATAATAATAAAAAAAAACTGTATTGAATGACTGGAAATATGGAATAATTATAGAGTAAAATATTTGATCTATTTGTCCAAATAGAGATTATATATTTGACCAGTTAGTTAGGTTAGCTAGGCAACGAGAATTGAAGCTGAAAAGCGTTGCTCTTTTCTTGACACAAATTAACTAGCACATTTAAACAAATTAGTCCAATTAATTTTAATTCCTCGCTGCAATCACACCCCGACACAAATTAGCTCGCGTAGCTGTCACGCACACCCCTGAACTGTAGACCGTAAGGTCGGCGAGTTGGCGGGGTGGGGGCGGGGAGTGGTGGACGAACTCTCGACAGAGTGGCTACAGAGCATAGCAGAGTACTATACTGTACTGTACTGTATACAGTGGTGCCAGGGTTATATGTGAAACATTAAATAGTTTAACTGGCAACACTCGGGGACCCGTGCCGTTAGGCCTTGCCGTTACACCGGGACTTGTTTGCATACTAAATTCCCGTGCCTGATATTACATATGTGATGTATTATTGCACAAGGTCATGCCTCGGTACTCGCTCCCGTACAAATGTCCAGGGAGATTCACATATATATCTATATATATACTTAGGTACATATATAAAGTATCTACAAACTTCTTTACATTATATGAGCGTGTCTTCAAGTACCCCCTGGCACAATATTGAAAGGCCTACTACACACACACCCGTTTCCATTTCCCAACCTCACTGTGCTATGCACGAAACCCCCTATACTACAATTTAAAATTGAATTCATATATATTCCGATTTGGAATTGTCCGTTCCGACGGCTGTTGACGTCACGCCACGCGGATATTGTTTTGTGCTATTGCCGTTATGTTCCCTGAACTGAACACCGCGTCTCTCTGAATGGAATTCGTGTTGGCTGGCATTGTTTCTTGTTCCGTTGGTTGCATGGTGCGGCCGCCGACTTGACAAAAGATTGCAAAAAAGTAACAGACATGCAACGCAGAAGTGGTAGTAAAAACACAATTCGAAAAACGGAGCCTGTACGGCCGGAATACTGGCTGGCCGATAAAATGCTTTCAGAATCAAATGAATCACCTTCCACATGCAGGTACGCACGGTCATTAGTGAGAACATTGTGTTGTAATACACAGAGATAGGGAGAAAGGGATGTAGAATATCTCTCCGCATGTATACATCTACGTGTAGTGGAATATTGATAAATGAAATACACACAACAAGGTACTGTCATCTCATAAAAGTCTTTCTAATTGTGCAATGTACTGTTTGATTGCACGTGCATGATGTCATCATGTGAGTGAGAGATATGGAGTTTCCTTATCTATAATACTTTCCACTTGATTAATACAACATGTATCATTTAAATCCGGTTTTAATCATGCAGCCGTGTACTATATGTATTGAGTGCGGAGGGGATAGCTCCGTACAGTGGGCACACGTGTGCTCCCCTTTTGTCCAGTTGTGACAGCACTACGGGGCGAGGAGTGGGGTAGAGGTGCTGTACGCTATTTTCGCTTGTTGCGTCACAGTACACAGTACAAAAGAACTTGAGGTTCACCCCAGTACTGTGTCCTGCACTGCCATGGGCGCCGGGTCCTTTGAAAAACAAGGGACCAACTTTAAATATACAACAGAAAGTTCGTATTTGAGTTCGTCCGTAATACAACACACAGCGAGAGAGAGAAACCGCGCAGGATTCTACACTCTGCGGTAAAGAGCTTCGTAATATGCTTTCTGCACTGTGTAATTTCATTTTGACTCGTATTATAATTATGAAACGTTTTATTCATCAATATTATCCAAGTTCAAAGTAAACATAGCTCTAGTTAGATTAACCTGATTTTAAAATAAGTACGAAATATTTTTTTTATCATGTGTGATTTTTTTTTTAAGAATAAGGCAGTTGGTGTTATACATGTATTATGACTGTTTCTGCTCGAAATTAAAAGTAGCTTTGATTAGACTGTTTCACACAGTTTCATAACTGCCAAAAATTAAACAGATTAATCATCCAGTTCGTAACTAGGGCTAATATTTGTCAGCTATACTTAGCTTTAATAAAAGTAAACAAGAAATAACGCCAGTGCTTCGTCCGCTTGATGAGCAGAGGCCTTTAAATTTCAACCGATCAATATTATCACTTGAAAAATAAATAGTAATTTCATTAGGAAGTAACATGATATTGTCTAGTCTCGTGGGATTCATGTCTTTTGTGTACGTTCTTGTTTTATAAGGCATACATGGATGGAATTATGATTTAACATTCTCGGCGGATGGTTGAATGTAGCGTGCATTGGATACACGTATGTATGTAGGTCACCTTTACGGAGTAACTATGACAAATGCGTGCTGAGACATGTTTACCCTGCGTTCCTCAATGCTATGTTGTCTGAATTATGTCGCCTATGTGTGTATAAGCTCCATGTATGTATGTATGTATGTATAAGGTACGCATTGTTAGTTAGCGATGTACATTTTGAGTGCCGATGGCGGTAAATGTGTGTGCCTGGGAAAGAGTGGTCGTACGAAGACGTTAGGGAATGAAGTGCCCTGATTTCAAGACGAGGATCAAACGCCAGGCGCCAGCATAAATCTTTTGCAAGTGTCGAGCGCATAGCTGAGATGCTGGCACGAACAACCAAGTCTATCAACGCCCGAACTCCAGCACTAACTAACGTTGAATAAATACACATCAGTCTTGGAACAGCCAGTCGACACACACACATACAGAGATACACGTGCGTACACTCATACAGACAAGTAAGAATTAAAATACATTACATGTAAATGTCGTAAGGTGATATTACGTTGGAGACACAAAAAGGGTTGTGTTGTGCGCAAACCCAAGCTCTGCTGTTTCTCGCTTGAGCTCACAGCGGGAGCATAGACACGGTACGAATTATGCTGGTATACTTTTGAGCTTTGTCACGCCACGTGTATGCATCTGCACACTAAATACCAGGAGCAATGCAAATATTTTACTAAGCGTTGTTCATAAATCGATCTAAGCAGTACATGTCTTAGAGCCTAGAAGCAAACGCGCTTCCTAAATTATGTATGCACGCTTGTTATGCATCACATACATGAACTGTATTTGTTTGATGACAACAACACACAAAATGTTATTTGAATGGTAATTTAGGTAAATTTGATTGCATTCATTAGCATTGTATTGTTATGTTTTTGGGTGTTTTCGGTTATCTCTTACTCACAGCTGATATGTTTACTGTAAAAGTAATTATGTTCAATATTACACTGCTTGAAGGGAAACACAAAATTTCTAAAAAGTATTCAGTGTCGATTAAGTGGTGAAATGAAATTACTTGCGTACAATAAACGAGACTTGTAATCGGAATAAAATCTTGAATGTTTTAGAATAAAAGTTGAAGGATCCTTAAGGAAATGAAAATAATCGCGTTATCATGAAAGTTTTCAAGTGTAGCAATGAACAGATGAACGAACGTTAACCGGTACATCTGTGTACCGGCTCCGTATTCGTCGGCAGTGTATTTCATCCACGGCAGGTAGATTAGGAACAAAATACTTTGGCTAAAATAATATTTAGTCGTGCGGTAAGGAAACGGGTACAGCGAGAGAGCGAGTCGGTCTGTGTTCCGTTGTGGCTTGATACAGGATTAAAATTTGGAAAGCGTTCACCAGAGGACGACAACAAGAGGCTCACGGATAACCGCGAATAGTTCAGTGTGAGACACAACTATGTAGTGTACTGGAGTCTCTGAATGTGGTAAGCATAGCTGTGCTGACGTTAATACCATATCAAGTGTACAGTGTTGGAATTAGTTATATCCTTTAGTTATGTACGTAACTGTAACTGTAACTGTAGTGTTATTATACAGATGCAGTTGTTCTCTATTCTTACAAATCATACATACATAGGATTTACGTATATTTCACAATGCACCTCTTGTACAATAAAAGTTAAGCTTACTTGTAATTGTACTTGAATAAGGAAATATCTGTTAGTCCGTATCTGGACACACGGCACTGGATGATGACACCGACGTAGCACGGCTGCTGTCATGAGGAGATGCGGGATGAGATGGAATAAAGGTTCTCACTAATGAATGCAAACGGGATCTGAAATCATTGGAGTGTACTCGATAGGAAAGTCTGCAGGCGACAATATTATATGGTTATAAGCGATGGAGCAAGCGAAAATTCCGGCAGCTTGCCTGGCAGGAATTTTACCATCTTTAAATTAAGTGTTTAGCTTTAAATTAAAATTTCGTTAATGAGATTTCATTGTTTAGATTGAATTTCTTAATATACGGAAACGACATTTTCCGAAAAGAAATAGTAATTTATTCCCATATACTAGTCTAACGTAGTATATTATTATATTTTGAATATTTTATAAAGTTTTTTTTTGCCGTTAAAAAAACCTAAAATATAATTGCATAAATTCCTTTTGAAACGGTGAATTTTAATTCATAACAACGTTGTACGTGCGGCTTTATGTACCAAGAAAGTTTCAAGAAAAAACGAAATAAAAATTCCGAAAGCATTTTGTTGCGAACAGAAGGAAAATAGACGAAGAAATTATAAGCACATCTACAACATAGTGACGTGGAACGCGTGAAGGTGAGCAGTAATTTACATTCTTTCATTAGCTACCTAATGGCTGGAATGCGAGATCAAAGCTAAGATAACTTTATGTAAAATAAGTATGGCATATTTGACACTTCTTGCTTGCTGATGTTTAGAAATGCTCTACATTACACATTGTAAATAAGTATTTCTGATCTAGAGTTAGGTTTAATGTTAGACAGTGTTGCATGGGAAATATTCGTATAAGTTAGGTGTGCAGGGAAATGGAGAGACGATATTACTCGCGTGTAAGTAATAAATCGACGTGCTCCATTGGCAATCAGTATCAGATGATGGTCGTGTGCACAGCAGCATGGCTTGCACCGATTTAAAATGTTGAACACATGCATTCGACCGTCGTCGTAGCTATCGGTTTCGTATTTCTGCGGATTCCGCTCACATTTTTCATTCGTCGAATCACACAATGGACATATCCGCAGATAGAAGTGTTATAAATATTTAGAGGCAAATCATGAGAATGAATATACCAGTCGTGTGTAAAAAGGAACTATTGAAGGGTTTTCCTTATGCCGCACGTTCGACTCACTGTTTCCGGCTTGTAATAGATCGCTATATTTCTTACCAGCTCCATTTCCAAAAAAAAAAACGTCCCGGCCGCTATGCAACTTGTGACCCATGGCCTCTTCGATAACATTTCTACAGGACGACTCTCTTTCTCTCTCCGTCTCTTTCTCTGTTGCTTTCTCGTTACGTTCACACAGAACCGTTATTCCATCCAATTTACATTATATGCACGTCACGACAATGTATTATGCATATTTAAGCACCCCTCCCGTCCAAACGATGCTATTTTTCGATCTCACCCGCGTCAACAACATTTTAACATTTATGACATGTCGAATTCCGTTTTGTTTCATGTGGTTAATACATCGTACGACTTGTTGAGGTAAGCTAAAACTAGAAAAACCGTTTTACTAGAATATGCAAAATACGATAGTGATAAATTATTGCTATGCTGTTCTACATATAATCCGTGTATGTAGTTTTAAAAGTTACTGAATTATATACTCGTAGTAGTGTTCGACGTTTGGTGTTGGTCACTACTAGTGTTTGTTCATATTTTACTACTTGAAAGTTCATTATCCAATACCGTACAAATAGATTATTCAGCTATTGTTCCTGTACAGTGGTATTATTATTTTTTCAATATATTTACTCTGAGAGAAAATTAGATTCTTCAAACACTGAAGCACGTAAAATGCCTTTTAGAGTGTCATCGCATGTCTCTTGATTTGTCACCATATAGGACGATATTGCAAGGGATTGATAAAGGGAGTGTATAATATAATTAAGATATACAAAAGTCAACCATCGGGGTTAACAGATAAAAAGTCAGGACGTAGGGAGATAATAGAATTATAAAGACATCGTGTTACTTAGCTGCACGTAGGAGGCACGCATATAACTCACAGTCGACCAGTAAACTGCAGAACTGGTATCGTTGAATGTAAAAACGAACGTACCATGATGGTCTGCTGTTCCTTACTGAGACATGCGTAAGATAAAAGCGTATATTCATGTCACAGGCAGGCGATAAGGGTCCGGTGATAACGGGAACCCACATCCCTTGCCCATGGACTTCATTATTTGATATACTCGAGTGCCAGGCAGAGCAGAGAGGAGTGTACATGCACACACATAGAGCATTCTAGCAGATGTCCTCTTCTATTGGGCCCGAGAATATGTTCTTTAAATAAATGTCCTGAACAGTGCCAGTGCAGTTGTGCTGCGATCGACCAACAGCCATCCGATGGTGTGGGGAGTATCATAAAATGAAACGTTGCCAGCCCCAGCACGGATGGGCATCGCTTAATTCACAATACGCTGATCTAAGGGCAATCCACCCTGGTTGGCAGCGGACACGTAAGAGTCTGGCGGGCTTGTTCGTTCGTGCTCACTAAGGTACAGATGTGAGAAACGTTGTCAGTAGATCATACCACACACAGCTTCTTCTCTTATGCGGGGAAAGCTCTCATTTATACCGCCTAATGGGTTTGGTAGTGCGACTGACTACGTTCACCTTGCTATTTTAGCTACAGTCACCATCTAGGATGTTACAATAAACACCGCATTTACGCCTCACGCTACCTACATTATGGGTAAAAGTCGGGCAAAATTAGATTTTAAAATCAAACATGGCTGCTGATATTGTTTTCGTGCTGCGTTTGTTCCCTAGAAGGTAAATTAATTGGATTTCACTCTAGGTGTACAGCCATCTCCGTCTGGCTAATGTTTCCAACTCTACTCTATTTCCGCCCGTGTTCGGTCCATTGCACTTGAACTGTCAGAGAGTGTACCGCATGTTCTCAATAGTTGGCGGTCAGTATTCCGTCTTCTATTAGTTCGCTGCATGCTTCTATTACGTTATGAGGATGTGACAACTGAGTCTCATATTCCGGAAATGCTTACTTCACTAATCTTGGGGGAGTCTTCTGTAGCTGTGCTGATATGTAACGGCTGTGTCTTCCTTATGGCCGGCTGTCAAACAGGGTTCTCGTCGGTCTCATATATATATAGAGACAGAAGTACGGACTCTCTTATACAGAGTGACCGTCTGCGGTTACGGTTCTACGGTAATTGGATGGGCACATTATTCGGACACTGGTGTTTGATCGAATCAGCATGCAGAGATCGATACGTTTGGTAAACACTGAAGTCCGCTGCGCGCCAGTCCCCGCGGTGTGAAATTCAAATCAGATCACGCGATGACCTGGGCCGTAACTCGACGTAATTCGGTTTGAATTTGATTCGAGGGGGGTGGCGGTGGTAGAAGCGACGGTGGCGGTAGAGTAGGCAACGGTGATGGTGGCGGTGGCACGGTGTAGTAGAGGTAACGCAGGTCCCGACCGATGCGATATTAAACAGACACAGGACGGTTGGCATGGTAACATTGCAGCGGGGTTAGAGCGGCGTGAATACTCCCGAATAGGAAGCGCTGGTGCGGGGCTACGGGGACAGAGCCGCGTCGGTCGCCACGACGTTACCTGGCAACCTGCGAGCACTCTACTCTACCAGCACATTGTACCTATGCCATTCCATGCGATGTGTATTGTCATTTTTCTATGGATCGTTCGCGGATCGTGTCCATTATGATTACCTCAGTATCTATTGACAGTAAATGAAGACGTTCCACAGCGTTCGTTTTACTTTAGTGGTACGGTGCGGAGGAGAGAGTGAGAGGTGGAGGAGGATAGTACACTAGAGGGGAGTGTATCAATCAGTGGCAGCAATGATGCTGGCGGTGGTGGTGGCCATCTAACCTGTGACGGTTCCCCTGGTGACGGCGGCGGAGGTCGCGAGAGCGCAACAAGAATAAATCGTACATTGGTTTTTAAAGCGTCTGTAACAGGGAGCACACGACATCCGTTAAGTTTAATCTGCTCACGAAGAAAGATTTTTATTTGGTCATGCGATGTACGAAATTTAATTTAATTTTTAATTTAAACGTGTTCGTCGTGCATGGCACATGAAACAAAGTCCAGAGAAGAATGCGCCTGAAGCGAACGTCATTACGGCGTGCGAGCTGCATGAGAGCGGGCTCCCGACCAGATCAGTCTCCCTCGCTTGTCGAGCGTTTGTTGCTGCTAGTATTAATTTCGCAATGTTTAATCAAGCTTTAATTGCGGCAATTTATTAAAACTCATGCGTGCTCGGTTTCCAATAAACGACGCCACTTGCAACGAGATGCGCGACATTAACGTACATAGTACATAGTATATACATAGAAGTGCACATGTACTCGAGTATACATGTATGTACGTATGTATATATGCGTTTACATACATGCGTGTGTATATACACGTGGCTGGAGGAACTAATCATATCGCACATAAAAGGACGAGGCAATCAATACTGGCGCAGGTATCACATGGATGAGCGGGGGACCACGGGATATCCAGCGCTCCTGTCCGACGACAATGGGTTATCAAGGGTACATTGTCGCAAGAGCGTCCGCTCGACTGGACATCAATGCCCGTTGATCAGCTGACTGTAATTAACTGGATGTCTCATTTTGACGTAATTAAGTGCACGTTCCCGGTTGCCAGTAAGTTCGTTTTCACCTGCAACCATTGTCATATATACACACGAGTACGTGTATGTACAGCTAGGATATTGCTCGTACATATACGGAGAGTATGTGGTAGTGTAAATGTGAGGGAGCATAGTACAAACACACACACACACACATATAGTAGTACAGTTGCGAGTAGCGAGTAACGCGCTCTACACTATATCGTCCGGCTGTTGAGTGCTGTTCTATGTACGTGGCGCCTCCGACCGTGCGAGAGAGATGGGAGCGGAGAGGCCCGTCAAAAACCCGGATGGAAATGACTGAACCAATTATGGCTATACACGGTACTGGTAATGGCCGCGCCGTTGTTCACTCGAAACTAATCAAGTGTTTGCAGGCAACGGCAGCAGGTCGTGTACATACATGCACGTATGTGTGATCAACAACTCGAGACAACTGGCTGGTAGCTGGTAGCTGCTGGTAGCGTCACTTCTCTCAGGATAATGAAGTTAGTTGCTATGTGCCACTCGGCCCTAAAATATAATTTCTCTTACGTTGTACAATGTCGCTTGCATCATCATATGCAAGCAATATGGTTGGAAAATTTAGAGGCAGAGTGAATAAACAAATCTGGTTACATGTTGTTATTGGCAGTCGAACAACAATCGACCGCCCCAGTGTGCTTTGATTTGTTGTATATAATTTGCACAAAGTCAAATTACAGAGTAATTCTGAGTCACGTATTATAAAATACAGAGCACTCACGTTACATGCGTATACAAACACAACACTTACAATATATACACACACACACACACTGGCACACATACAGCCATGGGGGACGAGCGAAACAACTGATGTCGTTCTCGACGCGACGTGTCGTAAAAGTTTGTGTCGTGGACTAGAGATAGAGGGTTGCTGTATACCTACACATGCCACATTCAAATGTTTAGGAGACAGCAAGTTCGAAAGTGGCGCGTTGCTCACGTACGAATCAAACAGCGAGTGGAGCACCGGAGGTCGCTCAAGATGTTTTACAACCATTCTCGTCATGGATTCGTGATCGTATTTTTCCGTTCTCCGCCAGATTCGTTGCTGATCTTTTGCTTCCTTTCAGGTATAACACAGAGAAAATGAAAATAGTTCAAAAAATACAACATTAAAAGAAATGTTTAAATGATAAACATGTAGGGAATAATGCAGCTGGATGATTAAATTATCATTCACTTGTGTAAAACGACGTTTTTAATGAATTCATGAATATATAAGTTGAAATTAGGGAAAAAGAAACACCGACAATGAGTGTGAAAAACAACGCATATTTATCTGAATAATAAAGAGACTGTGAATGGAGTAAAACGTTGTTGTTGGTGCACGACCCTCCGCAATGCAGTCCGCAGTCTCCCTTCGTACTCGTATCTTCATATTTTCATGAAGAGGAGCGAACCCGTTGCCAACTATGTAGTGTTGAAAGCGCGTGGATACACGTGCGGGCACGGGGCACTAGGGAGGTTAGAGGGGGGATGTGAAGCGTTAGTACTAGCGAGTACCGAGTACCGAGCACCGAGCACTTGAGTTACTCGTCGACCAAATGAAACATTTAAATTAAGTTCAGCAATGACATGCAGAGGAGCGAGCGAGCGTGTACGGCTCTCTCGCCTTGTTAGTGTCGAGCCGAGAGTGCCTTCTTCCCTCCTAGTTATATCAAAACCGCCTGCAAACTAGAGACTGTCGTTCGCGCCCTATGATTACGTACCAAATAATAGCGTTAGCCCGGGCCCAAAAGCTCGGCTGAACAGTAAAGCGACACCGGCGACAACAGTCGTTAGTGATGTTGCAGATAATATGGTGCATTGTCAATGCGACTGATTTTATTTTATTAGATTACAGGGCACACGGAGAAGCATCGTTGTTGATTTTTAAACTAAGAGAGAAGGGTGCGACACCACTGCCGCCGATTCAGGAAGAGGTTATACGATTTAACGTTTTCCTCTGCTCGTTATCGTTTAACATTTTATACATGCGGGTGCTGGTACACATCAAGTACCTACAGAATTACATTGAACATTTGATTAAGTGTATCGTGCGCATTTGAGTATCTATCAAAAGGTTTCTAGTACAAGTATTCTTTGTGCACATGTCAAATTAAAAGTTTCTTTTGCTACTTTTTTTAGTCTAGACGTGATAAAAACTTTTTATAAATTACATGTCTGCTTTAATCATCTATTCTTACATCCAGATAAAAATGTAAATTTTTCATACAGTTCATTGCGTATGCAGGCTTACTGCAATAAGTAATTATAATGCTACTCTCTGTTTCCAATCAGCACACATACGTACATTTATATATAGGTTAATATCGATGCAACACAATGCATGACTGTAATACAGAACACATGGAAAATATTAGTGAAAATTCATGTAGTGTAGATTCGGTGCACATGTTGTCCTAAATAGTTTCAATTAGATATGCGGAATATTTGCAGGCAATTGGAAATAACGCAAGCGGCATAGTTGAAAATCTTGTTACATTTATTAAAACTGAACAACACAAGTACTAGTCAGGACATGCAGAGCATGGTGCCATGCTGGCTAGCCGCTGGTGGTGCTTTTTCTCCAGGTGTTTTTTGATCTATGAACTATTATGCCACATATCTAATGAACATCGCTATAAATTACAAACGTTGCATGTCAGTTCTCCCATGTAAAACATAAGAATTTATATCGGTCGTCCATTTATTCCCGGTTCACATTTGAATGTGTTGTTCGGTTTGTACTGTTACTGGCATTGTTTAACTGGCCAACTTGAACACGAGGTACACAGTAACTGCACTCTTACACGCACAAAAATCGTTTTAATGTTGCTGATGCCATATTAAAAATGCCAAGATCCAAATGTTTCGAATTGAATCGAATCCGGAACATAACATGTTGTCTGGCAGTTTTATTCTACATATTTGAATGTAATGAAAACACATGATCGTTTCCAATATATTTACCTGTAAATAAAAACATGCATTTCCATATGAGAAATATTAATTAACAATTTCCATTATTAATATACACATAGTGAATACATTCCGCTAATTTCAAATAAAAATCTATAATAATGATGATTTAGATTACTATTTTGTTATTAATGTTTATACAATGCGTCAATCAAATTTAAATGTTCCATGACTTTATGGTCATAATTTAATCGCTCCAATTGTATTTGTTTTTGTAATTAATTCACGCGTAAATATTAATTTAATTAATTTGTCGAAAATATGTACATAACCCGTTCATATTTTTCATATGTTCTATAATAATTTATCGTATGTAAGTTGAAAATTCATTTCATCATCAATAATTGAAATTAATCAAAATTGTAGTTGCGCGTAACTGAGGTATCCTTTAGCGTTTAGCGTCATTCATTTTACCCTGTTGCAATTAGTGACTGCAACTAATTTCAATTAATTTAAATGTGTTCATGTTTTGGTTTTTAATTTCAAAAATAATAATAATAAATATTGTCGTTGTTTTCAAACATTTCATTAAATATGATTATTATTTATAAACGATACAAATATGTAGCACAATCATTTCGAATATCATGTACGTAATATTTGTTGCCGTCTTGAACACGAAATTGGAACATACCGAATCTTTGTAATACAGCCCTGTTGAAAGCGCGAACATTAATAAATGTCTTTGGAACAACCGACCCCCCGTGTTTCCTTCAGTGTTTATGGTGTATACAGTCCAAAAGGTCGCAAAACAAACAGTGCACAATAGTCGCTTGGACTCCCTTGCAAAGAATAGTTATATTTTCCGTGTTTTTTTTTACAAATCTACTGAACTGAAAAAATAAATATTTATTCTTCAGTCCGTTTTAATATTTGATATATGGTTTACCCATAATTTTTGTTGTTTTTGGTATCATTTCAGAATTAAAATGAGATCCTTAGAGTGTGCATATTAAATAAATGTTTTCCATACGTATAAAAAATAAAGATAACATTGACGAAGATATATTTCTAACTAGATATATACCGTAATCTTCGACTGGTGTTGAATGAATTTTGATATTACTGACAGGGTGATATACATGGAAAGAGAAAAAAATAACGCAGAGATAAAATAAATTGACTAAAACTGAATAGTTGAAAACATCAAAGCTAAATGAAAAATAATATAAATTATCAGAGAATGTCAAAATAAAACATATGACAATTGGATTATTTTAATATTTTACCTCTGCAATATAAATGTGTGCATATATGAATATTAGAGTTTTATTAAAAACAGTAATTAACATGAATTAAAATATAATTTAAACTGAAAACAAGAGAATATTCATAATATGTCAAAATTAGAACAAGTTTTATGGAAGGATTATTACTCACATATGTAACACAGTAACTAATGTAGGTAAATTTGTTAATGCATAAATTGTGTTACTATATTACTGCAGTTAAACACGTAGCCTCAAATACCTATATTTATAACATGTAAAATATTATTCTGAACGAAATTACCTAAATTGTATTTATGTACGTTTGTAGAAAAGCAAGCAGGTGACATGCTGACTGCGGCCGATAAGGAAGTTGTGATTGCACTTTGGTATGTTATAGACTTGTGGAATAAATTATGCACACAGCATGTATGGTGTTTACACCGTTCTTTGAGCCATCAAAGGGCAGTGTATGACCAACACGATGTAAACGCATATAAAACAGTGAAGTGGTGATGTGGAGGTGCGGTGTGGGTTAGTGATGTACTAACAACACACACTGACTGACTGGCATGCGGCTGTTGCGCACGCATTTGCTAATGCAAGGCTACCCGATTCCAAACACCTACGGTACATGAATATTCACGTGAGAGTAGAGGGCAACTGTAAATGATTAATCATTTATTCCGGACATGGTTATTAAACTTTAATCAGTGACACGATGTACGTACTTATAGCTTGTTTGGCAGTAGCCGGGTGCGGAAATTTCATTCATTTGCTAAGAGCGTTTCGTTTTTCGAAATCCAAAAAAACGGATGGAAACGTTCTAGCGACTGGTTGTGTAACATCACGATCACATAAATATTTGATAGGAAAATACTGGTGTACATTATGGAGGGGGGGGGGTCATTCAACACAGGAACAAATACAAGGGTGATACCCTTTTCTACCTTATTTATACTAAATGATATCGATGTAGGTTAGATATCAATAATAAATCAGGCAATTAATCATGTATATACTATGAAACGTAACTGGTACGTCCACTGAGTAATACCTGTGGGTTTAGGGTATACTACACGCATTTAAATAATGACAGTGATACTGATTTCCCGATAGGAGATTTCAGCTCACTAACAGATAGGGATCCGGACGGACAGACTGTTTACAAGTCGACAATTAATCGTTTAATTTCCGTTGTTAAGGATTACGTTGTTTTTATCCAGTGAACGGAATATATTCACTCTTGTACGCGGTAATAAAAACTAACCAGGCAAATAGATTTTGCAAATATTTTAACCAGAGGGAAATGAGTATATTTTCCATTGAATAACGTATTACCCCACATTGAATTTCGCTTCAATTCTCGAATGCTCTTCACTACCGAAGTTGGTTTCAATTTCTTGATAGACTAGGCTATGCGGGTTTAATCTAATATTGGTATTCATATACTTGATTATTTAAGTGTTAGGGGTGCTTTAGTAATCAATGTGAAACTTTTCTAATTATATCCGATATAAAAAATATGATCGTCTGATCTGGTTGTATGGTCGGGTTTTAATTCGATAATGGATAGTGCACATTGATGTCTGAGTGGCAGATGTGCACAGATGACAGTTCGAAACTTGAACGGCACCCCGCCTCTGCTAACTTAACTGTTGTTTCAAGTTGGAAACGCGCATTTACTTGACGGTAAACTATGCCAAGTACGCGTATACCAAGTACGAAGATTTCCAAATATGTGATGTAACAAACGCATACATTTTATCGGACGACTTCATTTGAATAATAGAACATCGTTTGTCTGGAAGTTTTTCAAATTTGTAATTTCTACCAGATGTTCTCATTTAATGGGGTCCGGTACGGATGATTAATTACCATCAAGAAGTTGAGTTGACAGCGACGCAGTGAAGCGCACCCGGAGCTGTTGAAGTGACGGAGAGAGTGAGAGAGAGAGGAGTAAGTACCAGAGTCTCTGACTGCATGATGATAGCACCAAAGTTCCTGACATTTCCGGAGACATGTAATAAATACTAGTCTCATACTACATGAGTATACGAGCACGTTCATGTCAACAAACTACATACGTATATACTTACAGGTGTACATAGTAAAACAAGGTACAGAGCCAGTGTATCTTATATGATAAATAAAGGTTGATCGTATATAATGTGTATGTAGAAATCTATGTAAGAAATAAGTACTTACCTATGTGGCTGATTGACGTTGGCAGCATTTGGCGCCGTGGCGGCTGCCAATGGAGAGCGAGCAGTATATGGTCCCGTGGCCGTTCGGGGACTCCCCGACATCATGTAGTCTGCAACAGGAGGAACACATGTTGTTAGCCTGGCGTGTAATGCATTATTTATTAAAGAAAATTAAAACCACCCGAATGTTTTTATTTACTCGCAGTTTTTATCGTAATGACGCGACTAATAACAGGACGGTGTGTTTCGTCTGTTAAGGAGAAGGTCACGCCATCCACATAATCTTAGCAACACCTCGAATAAAATATGAATGGACGCGTACAGGAATCAAGATACGTGAGCGATTGTTCACACCGTGTGAATAATAGATTCGTAGATGTAGGTGCGTGAAATTTAGTGAACCTACGGTAGTGCTCCCCTAACACTGTCGAAAGCATTCACTAAAAAACATTGATTTATTCAGGAAACGTTGAGCGCACGCTTTCTTTTCCTCGTTGCTGTAAGTATCATTGCATTAGAGCAAGTTATTTTCGTTTTTTTTTCTTTGTCAGAAATTTCATCTCAGGTAATTATCATTGATACAGGATCCGGCGAGTTAATTTAAAATAAAAGTGTTGAGGAGTAGGAATAGAGTGGAAGCAAGGAAAACTAAGCTGTGAGTACCGAAGCTGGTCTCGGTCAGTTCGTAATCTAAATTGAGCCGGGTTAAATTGACTGTCCGACGATAGTGGAGCGGCGCGGAGCGCAATGTGGCGCGCGGTGTGTTCAGGTAATGAATGTTTATCGGTCTGAAATCACGGACGGAAGGGGTTGGTTCTAGTCTAGCAGCACAGCAACATTGGAGGAGACGATGGTTAGAGGGAGCGTGGGGGAGGGCTGTGAGCAGAGCATACAGAGGAACGGAATACTCGGCGGTAGGAACAGAGGGAGACACCTTGCGACTGCAGATCAATACCATTATAGCAGAGCGGATCGTCTTCCACTGCGCCATCTAAGCCCCTTACGTCGCAAGCGCTTCACTGGCTGCAAGTCTTTCGTTCTACGTTACTACAATATATGCAACAACAGACTCATGTGTCAGCCGAAGCTGTCCGTATCTCCCTCAACGTCAGTCAATCGTGGAAATAATCGCCGGTGGGAATTTCCCAAGCACCTTGGATG
The DNA here is from genome assembly GCA_022063505.1 of Calosoma granatense. Taxonomy (NCBI): domain Eukaryota; kingdom Metazoa; phylum Arthropoda; class Insecta; order Coleoptera; family Carabidae; genus Calosoma; species Calosoma granatense. The sequence continues at coordinate 7,180,790 of JAGJTL010000104.1, read as the reverse complement.
TAAAGCAGCGACGCTAGCTTCTCTCTCTCACACACACACACAGGCACATGGATTACATCTCTTTATTTAGTAGAGCAATAGCACAAAGATTCACCTGCCAGTTTAACATAAACAAGTTATCATGGATCCATGCTGAAGAAATATCAAAGTACCGTATAGTGAAATATGTATATCATAATCATACAGTTACTCCATACCATCCTGAATGAATCCGGATGTTGACGGAATTACGTTCGAATGACAGTTGTGTCACTGACTAGTGGCTTTCGGAAAGTATGCCATTTTGTAAGAACGAAATCCTCCGCAACATGTCCTGATAACAATACAGCCTGCTGTGTGAATGATACGATTATAGTAGAACATATTGTGGATATTTATCAATGTAACTCTGCATTGTGTACTAACTACATGTAACATTTACTAAATATTTCCACAAAAGTTTCTATTGTTGACAGACAATTAGGAATATTGAAGTTCGCACATAAGTGCTGAAGAATAACGGTTGCGAGAGAAGTTATTTATATCCGATAAGTCGAGTCTGTACTTGCGTCAGTGAATTCTCGGCCGTCTCGGGACGTCGCATATCTGAATTATGTAAGTGATGCATGGTCGTCCTTTGTACGCAAACCTGAGCCGGGTTTAGTTGGCATTTCGTACGGATCAGTCGACGTGGATCTTTTATTATAATGTGAATAGAAAAATTCCATCCAAATACGCAGACACGGGAAACGGGAAAACGCATCACGGAACATACAGAATGTACGACAAGTCGCTGAGGAAAATACTCGGATGAATTAAAAGATGGATCGAACATTCCATCTTGGTAACGCACTCAAATCCACTCAAGTCATATTATTATCGTTATTGTAGTTGTTTTATTTGGTATGTATAGTTGATAAGGTTGAGAAAACTTTGTACGCTATAAAGTTTCTCCAATCCTGTTGGTATATCAGTTTCGATTCACCTGACTCTATTTTCTTTAAAATAAAGTTGGTCGTAGGAGACTGGAGCATACGCATCACGTCAGCGAGTTTGCAGTGCTCATTGTGAAAGCTATTGAATTCCTGTCGTTGGCAATTTATGGTGAGTGACCTGAGGCAAGCGCGTAGGAGCTTGCTTGTAAGAGCTCACAATGCTATAGTCGTACATAGTGTCTTTTCTCGCGCAACTAGGGGCTCACATCATGGACGTATCTTCTTCTACCATAGCAACACCCACCATTCACAGAACTCTGTATTGAAAAAGAACATAAAAACACGTTGAGCCGAAATGTTTTCAAACGATTTCGCATTATTCTGTTTCTAGTTCTTTATGAAATTTATCCGTTTCAATGATTCTTGAGTTCTCCCGATAATAATAAACAAGTGAATGGTACTTGAACTGATTTTCACAAAACGGCTACAATGGTAAAAATCAATTATATGTTAGTGAAAAAGTCACAAATAATTTCATGATAAAATCCATGCTTACTCGTGATATAATTAGTAATATTGGTTTTATAACAAGGTAGGATAACACTTATAACGTACGTATGTGTAAGAAGATTAATAGAATCGGATGAAGGAAGACATTCTCTGGATAAGAAGGTAAGAAGTAATTAACTGAAGTAGATGTGCTATAGAACTTGTGGCTGCTGTTGCAACTGTAATCTACTGGTAAGTGTAATATCTCTTAAAGAAATAATGAAGTGAAATTGTAGGATAACAGAAATGAGACCGCAAAATATTCTTGAAGTAGCGAACAGTGAAAACTGGACCGAACTAAAACAATTACAGCAGCAGTAATTAGCAATTAGCCACCCAGTATTCTGTGTAACACCCACCGTTGTGGAACGTACATCCGTTCTGTTTATCTCTTCAGTCCACTTACCCTCTTGAAGAATTACACAAGTCGCATAGTGGTTGCGGCATCTGAGAAGAGACCGTTGCGGTTGTGCTGCCGTAGGGATATTTGCGCGCGCAACGATTATCGAATATTCAATTCAATTATTTTTTGTTCTTTATTATCTCTCTATTGTGTTCATCGACTTAAAAACGACGAAGTTCATTTATTAATAAATCCTGTAGCCAGCGGGTTCGCATTGTTCGACAGCGCCAGTAACGAACTCCCTATGAGTGGCTCCGTGGTTCCGGCCGACTACCGACGCGCTCACAAGCAGCCCTTGTCAAAATAACGTTGCAATATACAATCATTGTACGCTGACAATGGAACGTTGGATGCGACGTACTATATAAAAAGCATCCACCTTGTATATGCTATTTAAATATAATTGTTAGACATCATAATAAGATCCACTACCACGAGCAGATAAATGTATGAGTCCCTTAGGATATCTGTTGACGAGATCTTCTTGTTGTTCATGCTGTTTGCAAAGGAGTACAAGCATGCACGTGGACTCATAAATAAGAATTAGAACTGTACGCTTTATGCTGTTGAATATAAAATAACTCTAATTACTCGCCAAGGCAGACATGATGCGTACATCGTTTTCCTTCTAGCTATATAAAACCATTATTGGTATTACATCTTTTATTATAAATAGTTATTATTTTTCTGACTTTTGTTTTGTGCGAAGGAGACAATATATATTACAAGTTCCATGTTTTTAGTAGATTATATTCGTTATTTGTGGCATGGTATATATCTACAGATATTTGGAAAAACATTTATTATTATGCCATGTGTGTGTGTTCCGGAAATCGTGAAATTTACTTGTGTGTAATTTTTTATTGTAATATTTTAACAGATACACAATTTGATATATAGCATACATTTCTATTTCGCTGCTATTGAATTATTGCAAAGGGGGAGCGCAAACAATATAATATTCATACTGGGGTGTAGTGAATAGTGTACTGTCAGCATTTCATATAAGAAAATATACTAGCACTCGAATAAGCCGGGATAAAAGGTAGGTATCTGTTGCACAGATCTACCTCACAACCTAGTGATTAAAGTACGTATTACGTCTATCCAAAACTTTATCAAACCAAAGTAAAATTCATGAAAAAACTAATACTAATTGAAATTTATTTCTTCTTGATGTGATTCATGAAAAGTACACAGTATTGCAAAGTATTACAGTTTAGTTGAAATAAGCAAAACTGACACAAAATAATAAAATCACTGTTCAAGCATGCCTAAAAGATGGTACAGCGATTGAATATTAATCTAGAAATACTGCATTCATATTCTGGTCGTGGAATGACAATGTCCGCTTCAAAAGGTCCACCTTAAAATATAATCAAAATGGGTAGGTACTTGGAACTGTTTCAATTATATCATATTGCTTCGTGAGTATTCAATTAATGACATTTTGGAGAAATGTTTTGATTTATTCAATATGGCATATAGTAAGTAATAGTCGTATTGTGAATTATAAATATTGTACGTATGTGTTGTTGATTTAGGAAAATGATTAGTACAGGTTGTCAACTCGGCAGAACACACGTGTGAGGGTGTATTGGAGAGTTGACACTGGGAGGCCTCAGATCAGCAGCTACGAGTGACACGTGTCAATTCCAGAACATCCCCCGAACACCGACCACTGTGCGTTCAATTAGCTAATGTCACAGTATTGTGCACTTGGGTATTCTATTACATACACAGTAGCAACCAAAGAAAACAATTTGCCTACCGGATATGTGATTTTTTCCACAACATGCTTTTCGATTTGTCAATGCCCTGGAGTATTTAATCCACGGATACCAACTGAATGAAACAAAAGTTCCGGTTTTGGCAGAGGTCTGCAATGTTTTATTTTAGTTTTTTCGTTTCCTGTTTTGATCATATAAGATTCAATTTGTCAGCTACCGGGTACTGTATGGTTTAATAAAATGAAATGATGTAGGTGTATTGTCGTGAGACTACAAATAAATGGAATTTTTGATGATTTATAAAATTAATGAGTTTTGTTTTGATTTTATTCTGTTAGTACGAAAATAAATAAAATCCATCCATGGTGAAATGATAGAAACAATAAATAATTTGAAAGCCTGTTTTACAGCTTTTGGACAGGTACCAGTATGTCTTATCTGCGGAATGTAGAATGAAGTATTATGAATTAAACGTGCGTCTTTTGGTGACAAAATGCTTAAATCGCGCGCAGTACTGACTGTGACGTCGATGGTGGCGGCATCAGCAGTGTCGGTGGGTGAGCGAAGGATGAAAAGGGCAAGGGAAGGACACGGTACGAAGGTATCGATTGCCCCAGATACAAGGGCAAAGCGCCCTCACTCACTCGTCACTGGAAACTGTATGTAAGCGCTTCTTTAACACAGAGTTTCATTTTCATGAAAACATCCATGTTTATATTCAACATAATATAAACACTATTCAGCTCAATGTTTTATTTCCTATGCTTATTTTTCTAAATATCTAAATAAGTACGTATATAAAGAATAATAATCTACCTACAGAAAATAAATCAGTATCTAGAATATATCGATAAATAAATATATGTACATTTATAATATATAAAATGTCAGGAGGCCAGGTTGTTTTATACATGGATTTGAAAAGAAATGTACTTTATATGTATTCTAAAATGAAAAGATCATATTTGTAGAGTGGGTAAATTATAATACGAAGTAATTATCGTAAATCTAAAGTTTTGGCATTAGTTATTTGAGAAGAAATTTTCAGAAAAGAAACCAAATAAATCGTGTGACCTTTGTCGAGTTAATTATGAAAAACAAGACAGCTGGAAGAGACATATATTTATTTGTAAAAGCAGTTAGCACTTGTGCAGGATTTATTTTATGGACGGAGGAGAGGTTTGCGAGATGATGCCGACAGGAAACATACAGATTACGCATGCTGGGTTTCTCGGATCTTTGACGTGTTTCTTGCATGGCCGGCGACTCGGCTCAACTCTAGCATCTACTACCACTACGACCAACCGCCCAACCACTCTCCGCTTGTCCCATCTCATAAAGCATCGCCGTGTTGTGAATATCAAGGGGGACGCGCAGCAAGCAACAGTCACCAGCACCGCCGCTCTGCACACGAATCGAAAACATAACATAAAACACTAGATTACACAGCAGGCGCGCGCACAGGACCTCGGCTTCACTGGATGATAAGAGGGTTGTAATGGTCAGCGTAAAGCGGATTATATATTTTTTTATCTAAATACACGAGACATATGTCTTCCTGGAGCTGTTGCCACGTTATTACTCTATCTCGGTTGGTGATCTTGTGTGCCCGAAGGGAAATAATGGTCGGCAAAAACTGGTCGGACATTCTGGTCTCGCTGTGTTTATCTATATTAACATTTTAAAATATCCGCACAGCATCCGCGCGCCCAGTGCACTGATAAGTTAGTGGATATGCGATGGCAGCGTACCAGACACACAAGCATGCAGAGGGATAGAAAGTTGGCTGGCAGTTTTTCCAAAGCCAATACTAATCTCCGCGGGCTGTGTGACAGTCTCGCAATTATACCGAGCGCTCGGACGCGCTTCCTACCCCTCGTGCCTCCCGCTGCCAAACATACCCGCACAGCACAGCACAGCACACATACATACATATATAGTTATACAGACAGAGAGAGTTGAAACAAACACGTGTGACAAGAGGAATTCGCAATAACCGGAGACACACGGAGTTAGTTCGACAGAGACAGAGCATGGTGAACGCACGTTAGAAGAGGAACGGCCGAGGACGTAACCGGAGATCCTCCTGCCACGATCGTTTTATTTCTCGCTTTGAAAATGTTTTTAGAAAAATGTAATGGAGATATTTATTACGAAATTTAATTTCGTCGGATTTAACGGAATCAAACGACTCGTGTGTTTCGTAGTACCAGTAACGTCTAGAATGTTACATATTTCTTCTTTTCCATTAAAGTTCTACGTTGGCATTTTCTAGTACGACAGTACTAGCTTCGAACCAACAAAGGCTTTTTATAATTTCTCCGCGGTTTGTTATTAATGCAAGTGTTATTACGAGTAGGGAAAAGATAAAACTGTGAATGTATGCGCGACTCACATTTCGCAAATGTTTACAGGGGTCGCGCTGAGTTATTTGTAGTTTCTAAGTTACTTTTTAGATAACTGAGATTTATTTTTTTGCTTTAATTTAATGCAAGTCCACAAGTATTAATGTTCAGCTTGAGTAAATTATTTTCTCTGATTAGTTACTTTCACGCATGCATGGAGTGCGTTTATAAAAAATACTACAATTATATAGATTCAAATTTATTTTCATCTATGTAAAATGTATTGATAACTTTAATCGGATAATTCTCTAAATTATAACGAAATATTGCAGAAGTATTACTGATTTAATGAACAGTATAATTTGCCTTCAGCAAACGCTTCGGATTTTCAATAAACTTGACAAACTAAATAGCTTCAGCATTTAAGATCTATGTATTTAATACAAATACATTGTAAGGTTGACAGGGGAGAGTGTTAGTGTGTGGTAATTCGGGCTACGTACAACACAGACCATAGTGTGTGATATTGGTTCGCCATATTCAGAACAGGATAGCAACTTGATGAAATGTGAATCTGAACAGTGTATATTATGTGTTGAATGACGTGTCCAATTAGGTCTGCGACCCCTGCAGGCCATTTGAATGCCAGCGAAATACAGAGATGTCCAGACCCTAACAAGCAAGGATCGCGCGGAGCGCGTCCAGGCGTCCAGCGTCGGTCACTCTGATGGAGAAGCCACGGCGACAGCACATTTCATTATAACAAGCCCCATAACGCATCCTAGGTATATATATACACACACACACTACACTCACATAGTACAGGGGTCAGAAACAGACGGACCCTCCATCGGCCCGTGTGATAAATCAGTGCCTTTAAAGCAGTGGATATCTTCTCCGAACGGAAGTTTGCGGAAATGTACTTGTTATCATGCAACTTTCAGTTGATTTTTTATGTCCATCTCGTCTGAGAGAAGTGCAAATATTGTGACAAGTAAAAAGAAATTAGTTCATGTTTGAATAGTTTATATTGATATATACGAGTATATAGTATGTTTATTGTTACTTTCTTTATTAGTATGAGTATATTGTAACAAATAATAATAATAAACAGATATAACTGTAGGTTTACAATAAATATGAATTGAATGTTTTTCCAGCAGTTCATTGTTGAGTTGTGTGAATAAGTAAATTGTCATGTGTAAAGATAATAATATCAGACTATGTGATGTGGACTGTTAATGAGCGGTGTGATGCAGTTGGTTCACATGAAGCGTATACCATTTAGATTGATAGCTGCGCGTATATAGTATTTAGTGGTCGTTTAACTTTAGTGCCTAGTGGATTCGATTAGATTTTTATGATAGCAGCGAGGCGCCATGTTATTGACGCTTATGCGTCCGTAATGGCGTCTGTTTAATTGCGTACGGCGAGTTGTGGGGATGACCGCATGTTTACCAAACAATCCCTCTGTCCTTTTTATCGCTATCTCGCTTCCACCTGCTGTCGCTATCGGCTGACCACTCTACACCCACTACCCTATCGCTGCGTTACCAACTCTTCATCAAAACCGAGTGATACAATCAACCATCACTCGTTTGTTTGTTGTGTTTTAACGAAATGAATTTTTTTTCCATGAACGTAAATATTTTCACATGTTTATCAATATACACTGGCACTGTACAGGTATGGGACGTACATACATATATCGGACGATTCTCTGTACGCTCCAATACACGATTGTGGAGAAATCGAATTGTCAATATTTGTTTTCAATATGCATTTTAAATTAGCAACGGATTACAACCGTTTTATCTGATCATTGATATTAAATATTTTGCATATGAATTGAATTTAATTATGCTTTGAAGGAAGGATTATTATTAGATATTATCCATTTTTAATCAATTTTCAAAATATTGTTTTCAAAACAAATATTTTCAATACTCTAATTCTAAAAAAATTTCAATTATTCAATATTAAATTTTTACATATGTGATATATTTATATAACAAGTTATTGGAAGTTTTGAAAGTGTAAGAAATATTTTCGGTAGTATGTTACAGTGTTTCTGTTCTGAAGTTATTCTTATAATTTTAGAGATAGACGGCTGGGAACAATGTGAAGAAAGCTACATTTTAGTACCCATTTCGATGAGTTTTAGGACAAGATGGCGTTGGTTAGTGTCGCATTGCTGGACATGAGTGGCGAAATGTCGAGTGCTCACAAGACAAGGAATTTACGAACTTATGAGCCGAGCACTGTGGTTGCATTTGTAGATGTCATAACTGCTGAGACAGACGTTTCCAAGGGTAACGTAAATAACGAACGCTGCCGATGGCACAAGTGTATTGAATACATTCCATAGACGTTCGTCTCGTAGTACAGAGTTTACTCGGGAAATACACACAAATGGGGGATATCATTTAATCTACTTTATTACAATGTATAGATGATATTGTAATATCTGTAATGAGAAGGAATACACAGACAGATAGATATGGAGAGAAAGTAAGCTGTACAAATATGACGGATTAGTTAAGTATATATGCAGTGATATAGTGTGAATAGCTGGTGCACAAATATGCCATCCATCAGTTGATGAAGCTGATGTTAGTTAGTAGTGTATGAATGTCATCACTCACATTTCTCATCTGTAAACACTGACAAACCTGATGAATGTCGGGTTTTAAAAATTAACTCGACTAATACGTGAATTTCAAATGACAGCCAACAATGACAAAAAGCTAATCTACACTGCTCGTTTCCGGTTAATTTTTTAAAGCTCGTTTATTCCACCTAAAATATATGTATATATCGATGCAAACAGTGCACCGTTGGGTATCATAAAAATGTGGTCATGAAACAAAATGGCACTGGTCAAATAAAATTTATTGTAAAATCATAGAATATTCGCAGCTTTGTAGAAGAATATAAAATGTAAGGAATGTATGTATGGATGTTGTGTAGTGATATGACAGGCAGAATTTTACATATGAAAAGTAAAAACTGAAGTCGACGTTCATGAACGGGCATGGTGGATATGTAATAATCGAACGAGGTTGCAATTCCGAGTGGACGCTTTTGTCGAGCGGGCGAGCGAGCGAGCGGATGGCGAGCGTTCCAGTAAAGCAGCACAGTGCTTCGTCCAGCTCGGGTAATGTTGCATCAGTACGTAACTTTATGTGATTTTTGCGACAGCAGATGTGGAGCCCGTTTGCGATTCAACCAGCCGTGATTTCACAGTAAATAAACGTACGAGAGAGCTGGTAGATAGCACATCGTTAAAACGTACCACTCGAGCGGTCCAATTGTTTTCAGCCCGATATCATTCGACGAGCACGCAGAAATATCAAACGCATATAAAACTTGCCTCGCATACTTGGACACTCAAAAGTATCGTTGTTTCGGGTTTCATCATGTAATTGTCAATTAACGGAATAAAAATGCTCTGCATGAACATTAGTTTTACTCTGTGGAACAGAGCAGTAACACAGTTGCGTGCATCCACGGAATTAATATGCAGACTGCAAAACACATTAAAAGAAGCATTTGAATAATGTGCTATATGTCTGCGCTGCAACTGGCATAGAAACAACACATTTCTGTAAACACTTGGGCAGATTTCAAATATGAATTTAATTATTTCAGAGCACTGGTAAACGAAAAGAAGTAAATGTCAACCGGAAAAGGTTAAAATATGTTTTATACTGCAGAAACACTGTCCTATGTGAAATATTGCATAAAGAACGTTCATTTGTATTGGAAATCACTAGGTTTAGAAGAATTACTGAGATAAAATGTTGTTCATTCAAATCAAAATATATGATTGGACTATAAGTACAAACATTGTGATCGGCAAATGATCTGTGCGAAACGGGTCTGAAGCTATTAATCAAACAAGAGTAACAAGAGGTAAAGTTAGAAGATCGTGTTTTCCTTTAATCAAGGAATTCGATACAACAAAGGAAACTTTGCTCGTCCAAAGAGCATACGAAGAACAAGAAGACTACAGCGAGTGACGTAACATATTGTATATACGTATCCATGTGTATGCCTTTGTGAATTTGATGTAATATCTATGCATATATGCAATGTTACATGAGAACTAGGGTTTCGCTAGTTTTGCTAGAATATATAGATTCTTTGTTATGCATACAACATGTATGAATTATACGTGTTATTTACACAGATCTCTAAAAATACTTTCTTGTTTTAGTCTTTTAGACAACTTGTTAACTTTTTAAATATGTACTTGGAGAATTTATTAAAACTATTCTGATATGGTTAGTTGTTGTTGTTCTGTAAACTGTCAGTGCGTATTGATTTTATACATTGTGGAAAATGTCACAGAAACTGGCTCAGACAACAGATATGGTGATTTGAACTATTACACATTTGTACTGAGGTCGAAGGGTATGTCAGTACGTAGACATCTTGCTAATGTGAAACGACAAACTTTATGGGACGAGTAGGAAATTGCATTCTCTGCTAATTGTCGATTTTGTAATTGTCAGTTCGTGCTATTTCCGGGTAACGTAAATATACCGGTAAACATGCGATTTAAGATACGTTGATGTTATAAGACGATACTGTATTACCTATCGTATCTTCATCTTCCTTGTTGTACCAATAAACCTGGTAATTTGATGTGAATCTTAATCAAAGACGTTAACTTCTTAAAGGGTGCGTTCAAGTGTAAAAAGGAAACGCAACTACATGGAAAATATTGTCTACAAGATTAAGAAGTAACTTGTAATTATGCGAAACTTAGAAACAGACAACGACAACAAAACACCTTAGTAAACAACACATTTTGATGTTTGGCAGACGGTATTACCTTTTGAATTTTTACCAATATATATTTTTAATTTGACTTTTATCTCTATTGTCCTATTAAAATACATAATGTACCAACAATTGTCTTTTGAAATACAATAATCCCTTCGCATAAAATCAAATTCTATTGTAGATACATTGGAGGTACTGAATATTGGTTTATCGATTTTCATTAAGCGACCAAGAAATTCATATATGTTGTTGATATTATGTTTCTATTAGGCTTTATTTATCTGAAGTGAATGACGGAATATTGAATTAATTGAATTTATATAACAGGGAATGCTGATTGGGTTTGATGGCATATGTGGCTACACGTCAGTACACTCGGTCAATTTCAAATATAGTCCGTTAACACACAACGATAACATTCGACCAATATGTCCGTCATTCATTCAATCAATCAGTCAGTGCGTACACAACAGCGGTCAGTGCGCGGTACATTCGTAAACAAAACCAACTTGCAGTGCGCGCAAATCGATAAACTTACGAATCGGATTAATCGGCAGCTGTAATTGTAGCGTGCATTTACATTTAGAGTGTTGGCAAGACTTGACCATATGTGTGGGGACTTTTCAAACAGCACCTTCATTGTTATCGCCTTCGAATTTCGCAGTAAACATTATAGACGGTGAGTGTGGGTAACGCAGACAAGCACAAGCCTGTCGCAACCAGCTCGCTGTGTAAATACAATTAGATTAAGAGCCATGGCACAGAGCAGAGCCGAGAACAGAAGGAGTACGGTGCCAGAGAGGGTCTCGGGAACATTCAGTGAGGAGCGGGTGGTGGTGGTGGTAGTGGTTGGTTATAGGGTGCGTTCGTGTCGATGGCTGTTTGCGCTAAAGGCACAATAACCACCCGGCACCCGTTGTTTATCGTTATTGTTATGATTCTGTATTCTCAAAATTTAAATGTCGTATTTGTAAACAAGGCCAAAACAGGCTGCCTCGCACACAACGGAACGTACACCACCGTGCTCCATTCACTCTACAGTTATTTATGCATGTACTCTGAACATTCTCATGTTACTTTATCGAAGTTTCAGCACAAGAAATCGTCGTCGAACTTTAGCAATGAAATAACGAATTGTACACATACCAATAATAACATTGTATTGTGTACAGGTTACAGTATTAATATTTAATCACTAACAGTAGCGTATGTAAAGTTTACTCAATACCTGACACTCATAACCGTTAGCGTACATGCATGTATAAAATAGTTATTGTTGTATAAATATCAACATCTGTGGTTTGCAACTATACATAACCATTACCGGTGGTGCATTGCTGTTAGTACATCTGTCACTGGTAATTTCGGCTGTAGTACAATAGAAATCTACATGACTCTTAACACTGTATGGCGGCGCTATCAAGTCAGGACATAATATTAACGCATAAGTTACATTCCGAATTAATGCCGTAGCATGAACAAGTTTGTGTTGTGTTCTATTCGGGAAACCGCTAGCACGGCAGTTTAGTATGTGCATAATGTAATTACGGCCCGATACTAAACATATGGATGCGATGGTGGACATATAAACGTCGCGGTGTCGCAACCACAACACGGGGCGCTGGCAACAGTCGTGGTATCCGTGACGCTACCAGCGGGCACCGGTCAAGGTTCTCGACAGCAGTAAGCGGTTACGGACAGCGACATGGCACAGAGGGCTACGAACCGCAGATTCATGCTTGCCTGCTAATACAGCACTGCTTCCTAATCTAACATTTTCCAGAAATTATGTGCCGCACTGTGAATTCCATTCCAAGAATACATTGTATATTTGTTTTACATTAAATTTTCACCGGTGTACATCAGGGAAATCCTAAGATTTCATTACACCGGGGGCCGACCATCGAAATGAAAACATAATTAACCAACCGAGACATGGCAAGTATGTACATGTTGTTTTCTAGAAATAGTCTGGATAATAGAACCATTTAACAATGAACTGAATGAAAGTAATGAATTAATTACAAATCCAAATATTTGTCTACTGGTATTGTTTAAGCTATAAATGTGCAGTTCTACAAACTACACATGAATTACATTCTCTACTCCATTTACAACTTAATATTTAATTGCATCTGCTTCAGTCATCATTCAAATCTACTGAGTATACGAATTAGTCTTTTGTACGTGTACTATTATTTTTATTTTCATTTATTTTCAAAGGAGTAAAGCTAGAATTGTTCCTTTTCCCAGGTCAATTATTTTTAATGTCGAAGTTTGAAACGTAAGTATGTAGAAAATATTGATAGATGGTATAGAGACGGTATGATATTAGTTATGTGTGTATGTATGTAGTTTGCTGGTGCAACCACATCACCCTTCACGTTGCTAGGCAACGGGACCCATCCTTTATATCTCACCTGACCAGCTATCACCCCTTACACATGCAAACACACACACACACACACACACCCGTGCATATGAAGGAACACTAGTGCAAGTACACATATAACAGAGAGAGAGCTTTGGAAAGCACACTTGGGCGCACCCTCCGTGCTACTAGTAGATGGTAATGATCTTCCGTTTTGCGCCCTCTTCCGACGTCTACTCTATTTGCATAACCGTGTTAATTATGCATTATTGTCTATTACATTTAGAAATTTGTGAAATACTTAGTCCAACTCGGAAGTTCTGTGGTTTTTTTACGACAACCGGTGATCGTAAACGACAACAGACAGGAACAAAGTAAGTAGAAAGAAGAAGAAAGGGTTGCCGGATTATTAGCCGTTGTCAAATAGTGTTTTTTTAAATCTCGCACAGAATGAGGGTAGACAGTAGTTTAGAAAACGTTTATATAGGCTGGAATTAGGCTGGGCGAATTGGAAGAGGAACAACAATAGTTATTTAATGAATTCGATATGCGCATACAAATGTTGCAGAACAATGCGAGTCTAATATCTCAGAGGAATAATTCCACGAGCTCAGTATTTGTGTATATGAACGATTATATGAAACAAGTGCCCCCATATATTACACGAGGATGAATAAGCAATGATGACGTCACAGGATACCATTCGAAACAGTATTATCCGTAAATTATGAGGGTGTAATCCATCTTGGATGTCACATTGATGCCCAAAACTATCTAACATTGGATAACAAACAAATTGTTACTTTCTATCTATATATGCCACTACCATATATGTGTACATACTCGTATATATAGAATGGATGAATGCTTACACACACACACACACACTGTATGTGATGTGTAGGTTGGTTTTCCATACAACATCCCCGTGATCTTTAAGCGGGTACGAGTGAACACACGGCCGAGCATTACGTGGGGCCATTGTGTACATGACACAATTTCGATTTTGTGTGTTTTTCATAAAACGCGTGGGGAATTGGTGGGGCGTTTATATTAAGTCCACTGTCGTTACAGAACCGACGGGGTGTCCTTCGGTCCCTTTACATGATTCTCTCTCTGAGTTCTCCCTCTCTTCATAAGTCGACGGATATATGCACGGTAACGTTTGTGTTCCAATCAATTTTTTATCCTGTTTTATTTGGAACACATGTTGAGGATTTGCAGTGTAATTGCGTTCGATACAGCGATACACATACGCTCGTTGCTGCTGATATATTTACACAAATATTTCACGGCGGTGTAGATGCGGTTTCTCAACGGTCCTTTCTTTTACCGGTGGGGTTTTTATTAATGACCGCGGCTTGATCAAACAAAGAGAGTGCTAATTGCGTGGTTGTGTATATGCGTAAGAACCTGATAGGGCTATTAATTTTCACCTGATGCTTGTCAAAGTGTCGTTAGGTCAATACGACACCAGCGTGGTGGTATTATGCAATTAATCATACCTGGCAGCCGGTTCAACATTAAGCCATCATTAACTGAATGCACCGTGTGACAACTGTTGTGGATTTTCCTGTATTCTTATCGCGGAAATGATGTTCTGCAGAATCCATTACTGTCACCTTTTTCTCTCTCAATTACACTTTTGTATTTCATTATGTGTGCCAACATGAAACATTCACTAGAACTAATTTACCAGAGGAATAATGCTACTCAATATCTAGGAGTTTGAACATATTGAGATGTTCCGTTGAAAATTCTATTTAAATTCTCTCGAGTTGTTAATAAGCATTTTAGATAGGAGTCGCTGGGATGATGAAGATACATAATTAAGTAATAATCTGGAATAAAATCTCGTTAGGAAAATCTTCGTTGTGTTGCCGGTGGGCATCTAATATTTAAGTGGACTGTATGAGTAAAAGTGGATGGTGTGTTGGTACCGGATAGATGTATGTATAAGA
>JAGJTL010000104.1:7142504-7158972 GCA_022063505.1 Calosoma granatense | reverse complement strand
ATACTGGTAAAAAACAAGAAAAATGGACAAGTCTAAGAATTTATCGGTCATTTATAGGGTAGCGTAAAGTACATTTACTAAATGTGTACATTATGATGTTATGAATTACTTAATAGATAATCTATCTCACCTTGTACTATCTGACTATATGAAAATTCACATTCTACACTGTGGTTTACACTTGGAATTAAGTTAAGGAAAAAGAATAAATGATATTGGACAGTCTGCGTTGCAGAGGTTACTTTGTGGGGAAGATACTGTGGCTTGTAGTAGTAGTACGCACGACACAATCACTACTAATGCGTCGTTAAGTGCTCTATAAAGTAGATGCTGGTGCTGTTCCAGTATTCTCTCTACACTCGCATTAGTATTCATTGTCTGCAACGCGCCTAAACTGACCAGCCCTTTTACTAAGAATTAAACTAATGGCACGGTATAAACCGCGTAAGCTTCGCCGTTAAGTGCGCGACTCTTTATTCCGTCTCGTCCGTTTATCATTGCGACACGTATCGAGGCTTAAGTCAATTATCTTCCTTGCATGCAGCTACGTAACACAAGCCGCTGCTGTACCAGCCAGACTCTCGTTATTCGTACGTTAACCAGTGAATCAGAGTTGCAGAGATTTTGTTTCATTGCTCAGAGAATGTTGGTAAAACCCGTAAAGGGATTTATAATTTCTTGTGCCGATGCAGTGTCTCCTGTTTTTCACAGACAATCTTTTACTCAGTATAATTAAGTTTTTTTGTACATTAAACATAATGTAATATTTGTTGTGAAACATGACGATACTGTTAGTTGATTTGTTAGTCCGCTTGTAGTATAATACGTCGGGGACTATAGAATTTTATTATTGCTCTATTATTCAAATGGAATATTTGTAAGAAGCAGTGTAAATGTGTCGGTGCATAAAGAAGAATAGAGTAATAATTCTTACCTTGCGAAAGGAACTGTGATTCCTGCGTGTTGGCGGCACCCTCCCCGACGGGCAGGGCGTACTCGGCTCTCCTCCGAAGCGTGGCCGAGTGCAAGGATGGTCCCCTGGGGGGTACTTCCGGGGGCGCTGGCTCCGGCGGAGACTCTTCGTTAACGTCTGTGAACAAAACCGAAGCCTCAGTTACAGTCTAATGCTCTTAACAAACAGGGTAGACTTCGTGTAAAAACGGTTTTCTAATTAATGCTATTATCAATGTTTACAATGAACGGGAGACTCTCTCTCCCTCGCTCTCTCTCTCTCTGAGCCGTGGCCGGACCGACACAAGGTTTACTAACCCAATTTAAACTTTGTAAATGGACGCCACTGTTTACGGATTTTATGTGCTTCCATGTACGTCGTAACTCGCCAATCGCTTTCATTTAACTTTACTCGAGTTCGAGTTCGCGGTTTTCATCAGGTCATTATGGTCGCTAAGCAACGTGAATACATATACGTATCATACAAATCTCTTGTAACATTCATACTGATGCTACTGTTACTATTTTAACAATGTATGTATACTGAATAAAGATGACGACACAGTAGGTAGGTATTATTATCCGTTTCTACTTGTATATTTCCTTATGAATATCAATTACACGACGATATGAAGTTAGCGCATTTGAAACCGGTCGTGTCAGCGTTGCTTAGCGTTGTGTTAACGAAATTAGTAACTCGTCATGACGGGAGAACAGCGGACGGCGTAGAGTAGTTCCGATGAAATGTAGTGGAATGAAGCGAGTGCATTTGCTGGCTGTCCATTGGATTGGTTAAGGACATTGCAGAATCTCTAAATTGGCGCTAAATCAGTGCATGATGATGACACGGGCAGGTTCCGCTTGCGGAAAGAACACTTGAACCTAGCGTAACGCTACACGTAATGACATAATTTAGTTAAGGCCAGATGCGAGATGTGTAGTGGTGCCATCTATCCGTTGCTAAGCCAATTATAAGTCGTCACTCATTACCTTAACTTCACTTTACGTGTTAATTGTGTTACACGGAGCAGACCCACGTAGCGGCCGATTTTGCGGACAAGCGGAAATATCCTATACTTTAGTCTTGTTAGACAAGAGCAACGCGGCGAACATATAATCCACGTAATGAAATTGATCAAGATGCATAGAACTTTGCCATTACACGACAACCAGACACTAAATGGATCGATGCCAGAATATATATATATATACCGTACCGTTACTCAAACACAGTCGCTGTTGTCTCGGATCAGGATCACCGTGATATGTCACGTCATTGCATGGTCTGCCTTCGGTGCAACTGTTACAAGATGTAGCACTGCTCGAGGATGTCATGCCACTCTGGCCACGGTGTCTGCCAGTTCCACGGCCACTTCTTCCAATAGTGTTGTTCGACAGTGTTTTCTTCCCGGTAGAATACACTACTTCCCCTGCAAATGAAATGAACAGTTCACCTACATACTGCTGCATGCTAGAAAACAATTATGTCAGCTGGTACGTGTCTCTGTTGTTGATGACTGGCTTACCTCGGTTATCCCGAAGCCGATCTTGCGGAGTGGCGTAATGCAAACGTCTAGAATTGGTGCTCTCCAACGGGAACGGGGATGCTTGGCGCTGTAAAGGTAACTGTGGTGATCTGGGGGACGAAAGGGTCGGTGGTGGAGTTGGAAATGGCGTCGTAGGATTGTCAGTTGTGACTGCATCTTCTGTATCATCCGAGCGGTAGCGATCACCTTCAATGTACAAAATGAGAAGATATTTACTACATGATTGGTACAAATGATCTCGGTTTCAGCATAATGTAAATTTATGTCACTATAATATCTAGTTCATAAACTAAATCTTCTTAAGTCATAAAACTGAATCTGATCCTTGTACGACTAATTAATTCCAGCTACAAAATTATTTACGTCTACCATTATATACGGACATTTTAATTTACGATTATTACGCACATTGGTTTTATTCGCCCGGTAATAGCTAAATGAATTCACATTAATTACCGAATTAAATTCGAATTAGATCTTTACCATTTACATTGAACTATTCCATTATTTCACGTACAAATTATTCATCAATGCATTGGAATTATATATTACTAAATCTACATATTACATATTCATATGTAGAATACTGAATTTATTGCAAATATAATTTAAGACAGATTTCACTAACATTACATATTTGTACTTAACACAAATGCAACCTGTTGTTACTAGGATCGTATATGAAAGCATACAGTAGTATATCCTATGTTCTTAAAGCCAGAATATAATCTATTTCAATTGACCGCAGGCGACAGTTTAGACCCAATACTACTATCATTAATAATACCTTCGTGAGATCTACAAATTATTCATAATGAAGGACTTTATATGCAAAACTTCCGCATACAGTTGGACTATTACGGTGAACTAATCAGTAATTAACAATATTAATAGTAACGAAATCTAGATACGTAAATTTGTAAGTGTTTAACATCAGAGAGATAAATCAGAATAATGAATAATATACAATAGAAATAAAGTTCGTTTTACAAGATATTCTATTGATACTGAACACCTTTTGAAATATCTGATGAGTATTCGTCGCAAATTCCCTAGTTTAATACGATACGATTTTCAATAAAATTGATTTGGGTTACTGAGACATGAATTTTTTTTTCTGTTCTAAAAAAATCTTACGGAGTATTTCAATTTATTGGCGACAAGGGAAATCTTAAAGCGTCTCCTTCTGGCACAGCAGCAATACAATCTATGTGACGTCTAATATTGAAAATCAGGAGTTAGGTAAACAAAATAGGAGGTATATAGATACGTAGTACAGTGTAGTGAAGATATGTACATATGTGCGTAGTTGAACCTCTCTGTACATGGTACATGTACCATGTAGAATGGAAGGTAAAAGAGCAACAGAGCAAGTAGATATACACGGGCCGTGCTGCTTGACGACGTTATTCAGGCATCATCTTCTATGAAATTACCTGATTAAATTTTCATATTCAATCTTGAGTTGTTTGCCCGAGGGAAGAAAGCCGTGCAAGGCCTGAAACCATCTTTTACCCCTAATTGTGTTTCGCCGAAGACTAACTCGTACAGGTGCCCTGTACATCGGTCCATGCCGCGGGGCCCTCATCATTTCTTTATTCTGTACTGGCCGGATGTTTACAAGGGGGTGTTGTACAGATTTCTTCGACAGTATCCAATCAATCGCCGTGATAGTAAATTAAAAATGTTAACTTATCACGGCGGCCTCGAATACTCGACGGACGGCGCCCAGTGAGTGAGTGTGTGCGTATGTAGTAGCTCGTAAACTAGTAGTAGTAGTAGAGTAGGTTTTCTCAGGATTTGTATGTCAGAACTAATCACAGAAGATGTCGAGTACGGTCGGTTCTCGTGACGCTGATCACTGCTTCGTGGAGCTCTGCAGCCGTCCCATATATTGCGATCGAACGTATTTTGTTGCTGAATCATACAGACTTGCATTTTTCGTTTTTTTACACCGTTTTGGGACTTACAATTTCCTGTTCGCTGGGGAGATTCATCTGCAGAGTGCTTTCGTAGATAATGTTTTAAAAATGTTATCGAACCCCGACGGCAAGCATTGTATAGGTGAGACTTTTATTTCAGTGTCCCCTCATCTTGAGATTTTGTTTTGAAGCGAATGTATCGCAGGAAATTCAATTTTGCAAGTGAGTGTTTACTATCTCCGGCAAGCAGAAATTGAAATGTGCACGCTCCAGTTGTTTAATTAAAGTTCATTGTAGTTTTGTTTCACTGCGTCACTGCGGCGCCACATCGAATTCTGTTAGTTTTTACAGTTTTACTCGAACGCGATAGCACACACAGTCAATGAACTACTTCAACTTTGTTGTTTCACAATCATTATTTGCACCTGAATGCACTACTACTACTACTACTAGCATGAATTTCTTTATTTTCCATAGAGTCTGCAGATATAAATGAAAAACTGATGGCTATAGAAAATGTATCTATTATTGGATAGATAAATAAGTAATTTGAACTTCCACATGGAAGATTAGTATCCGTTCCTCTTTTCCCGGAATCAAGCAAGCTGACTACGAACAGGAAATAGATACATGAAGAATTTTCTTTACTTCCGGTACGATGAATTGCCAGCCCATGTTGGAACAATCGAATTATGAGCATGGCAGACTGGTGGATCCGGCTCGTAAATTAATGGCAGTTAAAGTGCACTTCATTAGATTCGGCACGAAATGTGCGTCCTGAGGCTAGTTTTTATCTTAAAGACGATGCTCGGTGGTTAGGTTTGTTTGTTTAGAGTATAGAAGGGTGGCGGGGGCAGGAGAGGGGTTCGGCCCCAGGTGTTTCGTCATTCACCTTTGACTTTGACCCATGTTGCCCGTTTTATTATACTCGCTTCGGAACCGACGTTTAATTTGCTTTCAGTCTCTTGTGGCCGTCGAGACGCCGCGAGCTACCTGTGCCGTCGTAAATGCAGATTGCCGCGCGCTCTATCTCGTTTTATACTTTGGCTCTCACTCGTTGTTTCTTCGTACACCATTTTAGTAAAAATAAAGAATGGAAAACAGAAAAATGGTCTTAGGATGAACGTCCTCCTTATACTGCATACATATTCTTATATGTAACTCTTTATATTCATGTATACCAAGAATCTCTCTAGTATGAGTTTTGCGCAAAAGCTTACCGCATTTGCACATTCTGTTTACAAAATACTTTGTTGTTGCAACAGACATTTGAAACAAAATTCTGCTCACGGAACAGCATGTGAAAATTTATTAACGCCTATATAATATCGTGCCAAATTTTCAGGGGACGGATACAAATTGTGGTCCATGTCCAGCTCTTATAATAGGGATATTAAATTCATGTATTTCTAGATTCTAAATTCGAGAAACTCCCATCGTAACTGCGGAAAACGATGCTGAATTGTGGAAATTACAATGAGAGCCGGCATACTGCGGTTTAACTTACAGACTTTATGGGGCTTTGCTAACATTAATGTTACTCTTATTATGAGTTATTTTATGAACTTTGTATTATCGAAGTCTATTACTTACGAGATCCCTTTATGATATAATGTTGGAGAAAAATAAAGTTTCAAGATGAGCTTAGTCATGATCCTGCTTCAAACGTCAACTAAAACCCTTCAACTGAAAATTGTATATATTTTCCTGGCACTGGCACTGGCACTCTATGTATATTCAGTTTAGAAAGTTTATAAATTAGATACAGAGCGAAGGAAACTTTAATTGCTACCGCAGTAAATACGATATGAAAATGTGAGTAACAAGTGAACACAGTTACTGGCTTCAGACGGTGTGATTGTGGGCGGAGTTGTGGGCGATACTCGTGTTGTCATCTTCAGTTTGCACGCAGGTTATATTCAGGCTAATATTTCACCAGGATTACACTGTGCGAGTTCATATAATCATTGTTCTACTGAATGGTTTAACCTATGTGAAACCAAAGCAAGTAAGTAAAATATAAAAGCTAGTGTATAGAAACTACTTAGATGCCTATATGTTGAAATAAAAGTGAAATAGTGTTATTAGCCCACTTTGCTGGGACATAGATTATGCGTGGTACATAGTGGTGGTAAAAGTAATTTTCGAGTAAATAAAAGGAAAATAAAGAAAACACGAAGGCTGGAAGGAAAATGTTGAGAGAGGATTCCCCTCTTTTGTTACGTTTCCATTAGAAACAGACAGGAGCATTACGTGGAACGTCAAGCGAATGCAAGAGCACAGGATAATCCTGATTCCTAACATTGCTTTCATCCCGTTGGTAGCATGGATTAGTCCCCGACAGCACGGGTCCACTCTTGCGCGTCGCACGTTCATGGGGGTACGTACAGGCAGGACTGCCTACGCTTCAGACTACTAATACGTAATACACCGTGCAGAATGGAACGACATACATACATACGTACGTATGTATGTATGTAGAATCGCGACCCGCGTCACCCCCTGCCAGTGGATTGAAATCTCATATCGTTATGCGAGTTCCGTTCGTGATGATCCGGAGCATCTCACAATGACGTTGATTTATATTCAAGAAGTTACTTTTGTGTCGCGAATGGAAGAGTGTGTTGTATGCGTGTACGCCCCTCCTGTATATGTACATTATACAAGAGCTGCCCTCTTCTGATAGAGTTTTTCATCCTCTTTGCTTATTTAAAAAAGGTGACGTTTTTCTACATGTACGCATACACACGGTATTTTGCAACGCATGTACCATATGAAAACATGATATTGCATATTTCAATCGGAAATACTGCACATTTTTCACAGTCCTACTTTTCTGAATAGAAAGTTCAAAGACGCGTTATGATTAAAGTAGAGAATTAGCTATTTAGAAATTTTAAAAGCTTAGTTTTCGTGAACATTATCGTGTGTAGGAGATCCCCAGAAGAATTCAAAGCAACTTTCTAAAGCCCTACTGAAACTTATTGAGCAATATACTGGTTCACGCATTAATTACTAAAGTTTGGTAATGAAATTCTCTGGTAATATTTCGCTGACGGAGTAAAGCTATCGGTAGGCCGTAGCCACCGCAACCAGCGTTAGCGTTCTCTGTTTTTACGGTCACTGTGAAAATTACGTCTTATTGTTAGCTAGTCTAAAATTTTCAGTGAGTTACTGTTGAGATAATCAATGGACGTTGATGAACAAAAAACGATCGTAAAGAAACAGGTTCGCACCGGTGCTAAAGATATACGGGTGTTTTTGTCGATTGACCATTTGTTTTTCTTCCAGTAATGAAGGACAAAGTTTGTTTTTCGGTCAATTTCTCCAAAAGTCATTTATCACGGTGTGACGCGTTGGCATCTCGTCCGCTCTTTCAGTCGGTGGTTGACACGTCGATATGTATTTCCAATACACGTTATTTGATATAGTGTGCGCGCAGTGAATAGCTGGCTGGAGGGACGTAGCAGTGATGTTGATGGCGGTAGTCACTGGTCATTCAGTCAATGTGTTGTTGTACGTATTCTTCACACGTGAACCAACTGATAAGCCATCGGGAATGGAAGCGTGTCTAAGACAAGCATATAGAGCGAGTGTGAGAGCAAGTGAAGGGAAGAGAAGTGAGCGCTGAATGAGTGTGCAATGTAGTATAGTTAGGTAGAACATTGTGTGCAGCAGGCGGTTACAGGCTCTCACAGAATCTCGTTATGATGTTATTCCGGCAACACAGCATCACGGCAGCTTGTTTTGTATCACATGTGCAACGATCAGACAGCCGGTACACTTTCTTATATATTTTATTCCGGTTCAGCACATTTCCAATTACTAAAGTGTTCCCGGCTCTTTTCTTCTGGGACTGGCGTATATACGTCTCACGCTTAACGACTACCTCACACAACCGCCTGTCTGTCTGTCCGTCCGTGTGTCCGTCCGTCCATCCAGCTTGTTCGAACTGTAACCTCAAGATCATCAGTTTCATAACCTACCGCGCCAGAAATCTTTCATTCGTGAAAACAATATATTACATACTGCAGATACAAGTATTCTCTCTGGCACTGTGCGCTTGTCTCCGTACGTTCATCATTTGCTTGTGAATGTACACGTACGGTCGTGATTGGAAGCAACAAGCATACTTTCCTCCGATGCAACAGGGCGTTCTGTAGCCATGGAGATTCACACCAAGCGCACAGGATGGACAATAGATGTGATTGGTTCGAGGGGTCGTCATATAGCATATATGTACTTATTTGTAGGTATTCTCCGGGGCAAACCAATACACGTGTCTATCGTGGCTCGGTCATTCAACCTTCGGTCTGTCGCCTTTATATAAAGCGTATCTAATTATATCTCCGTGAGATATCCGAAGATTGAGAATTGTTCATTATTTATAGACAGAAACGTAATAACTAGCATCTTTGGTTAATAACTTCTTCCAATCCTGTAAGAAATGGTTGATTTCTCGTGGAAAATATGCAATATTAGGTTCATCAAACTTCCGTGTTTATGATTAGCAATTACTTCCAATACTAATTTGAAGGTTTTCATTGCACTGCATAGAGTTATAGTCAATCTGAGTCTATTAACCATTTATGTGAAGTACGAGTGTAAGAAACGCTTTTACATGTCGCTATATTAAAGCGGTATGTGCCTTCAAGTGGTGAAGTGGTCGACGCGGCGAGCGTACAACCACTCCGTGATGGATGAGATGGCTGAACCACACGGCCGCGAACCAGTGGTGCTGCTGATACGGACACGGTTCAAGTGTGAACCGCACGTGTTACGTTCTCGATTTGTGTTTGTACCCTGTGTCACCTGGGCGTCCAACCCTAACAGCGTTCACTGTCCGTACCCTATCATAGGCGTACACATTAAATACCAAAACCTTGTCAAATGTTGAACATCCACTCGACCACCAGATATTTTAGTGGACATAACTTCATAATAGTCTTCTGCTTCTGGAATATTTCTTACTGATCTAAATATATTTTCTCCTTAACAAGTTATAAGGTAATATTTTTAGCCGACATGTACATATGTTTAGAGTAGAGTATGACACAGCTAATTAATTATCAATATGAAACATGAGTGATTGCACAAGGAGTTATATTTGGTTATCATGTTGGTGACGGTGTTGATGGTAAGCTTATCTGTGCTAGAAATTCTGTGTGATCCGACACTGTCGCAAACTACTCTATCGATGTAAGCCGGTAGGTTTCGCCGCAAGATAGTTTCGGAGCGCGCCGCCTTGGCAGACTGTGAACCAGAGAGTACCTTGGCTGATACAGTTCACCCGCGGGGATTGCCAATGCTGTTGGATTTTATTACAGTTGTTTTTGTTTTGCCGAGAATGAATTTTCTGTTGTTTCGTTCTGACAATCGACTCTTATAACAAAATGTCCGATAAATACTTCGCCAGAGTCTGGGATTTGCAGAAATAATTCAACCGGGTTGAGTGCTTTTCTGTTATGTTTCATTTTCATTTATTGAGAGATAAATAACAAATGTTCCATTGGTTTGGTTTTTGTTCTACCGACAATTTGCTCATTAATTGTAAGGATTAATTTTAATTATCAATTACAGTTTATAAAGGAGCTTACGAAAATGAAAAAGAGTAATTATTACTGTACTAATGATTGGTGAAACCCACCATAACAAAGGAGTTACGTATTTTACACTCAGATATTGATTTTATATTTAGTATAATTAGTAAACATACATATATAAATTCCTTGTTCATAAAATATAAAAACTCGATGATCATTTCATAGAAACTACAATGATAAAATGCATCTTCGACTTGCTATGATTGAAAGCCGTGTTTCAATTAAATTTTATGTTGCAATTTTAGCTCTGAAAAATGCTTTCAAGATGATGTGAATTGAAAAATGCGTCACAAGTAATCGAACAATTTTGGGGATCATTTGTTGATACCCGAGCGAGTTCTTGGTAACTAAGCAACGGAACAGAGCATGTCGTCGCCGGAAGACCACGGAAGGTTTCAGTTCTGATTGATGGGACTCAGTCCCTTCTAATAAAACCAATCAACTCTCATAGACGGGGAACCTGAGGCTGTGGACGTGTACCCCCGCCCCACCTCACCCATGATAGTACTGCTTGATGTACTGCCTCACACACACACACACACACATTCGATCCACCCGACCACCCTTCCATTACTTAATGCGACTTTAATCTTTCAAGATATCGACCTCTAGCATCACTCTCACTTTAATTATCTTACATTTTATGATATGGAAATTGAAGTAATTGTGAACGATTCCACTCGGTGATATGTGTGGATTAATTACTATTGGGAATTGCTCATTAAAATAATGAGATGTACGAATCAAGAAAAGTACTTTATAAATAAATAAAAAAAAACTTATGTAACAAGTGTAGTTAATCAGGAAAACTTGTAAGTAAAGTTACGATGATGAAGGTAGATTTTAGCAAGCAAGTCTATGGTCTTTAGCTAGGGAAACTAGGAAATAAGTGAGTGTATATTAGAAAATAGTAGGTGATGATTAAAGAAACAAGCAGAAAATTCCGTTACAAGCTTGTATCGCGTAAATTATCATATATTAGGCATGCAAGCGCAACAGCCAATCAGGGCCGCTCACATCAACAAGTGGTATCATTAGCTACACAACTGAGTCAAATTACAGACTCGGCGTACGGAATCGTCATGCATTCAATGGCTACTGAATTCAATTTATTTGCATACGAACTCAGTGTAGTGTATTCGTTGTGCTTGCATCGCACGCAAATGTAACAGACAGAACGTTACATAGGCAACGTACGCATACACGCACTTGTGCGTCCATATGTTCACAATATACGTACATATGTACAACATGGGTTTGTCCTTATACCACCTGCTCACAGAGAATACTAATTAGATAGATGACTGGAGCACTAAAGGCCGACATTTGAATTAAATTCATTCGAGAACCGCGTCCGAACGACTCATTGAGATGTATCGAACCAATTGCCAGGAACAGTGCAACCAGTAATGGCAACCGATTCTGTAAATGGCGACAGCGAAACACGTCCATTACGATTTTCGAACGTTGCTATTAAGTTCGGAGTCGTGAACTGATGAGCTATTATGCCCTGTAATCGAGTACAATTCCATTCTAGTTACGTCCAATTTCCAGGAAACGCATATCTAGCATTTTTCCTTCTTCTATTTCATATACAACATATGTACAATGTATATCTTTATTTGAAACACGTTGGTTTATAATATAACAATGTTGTGAGATCATTATTCTTGGGTAAATGTAAATATTATTATTGTGTAGACTTACTTGAGAATTGCTGTGCCTGCGCTAGTAAAGATGCAAACACGTGACTGTCGACCGCTGGTCCGTCTGGTCGTTCAGGTATGTCATCCTCGCTGCTGCTGTAGCCACGGTCCTGGCGCCACTCCAGGCTCCGTTGTCTGCGGAGTGCGGCGGCACTCGGTCCCACGGTCAGGCCGGTCTTGGAACCGGCGCGCCGCCCCAATGTGCCTTGTCCGCCGGCATCCATCACGCGCCGCGATGGCTCATCTGTAATCAAACATATCCGCACATCACACGCGCGCACGTACTAGTACACAGTGCCGGACTGGCTACGTGCCCGCCGGCTAATCCACAGGATTGCGGGATCACGTTGCTAGTCAGAGATAACGCGCGCGGTGTGCACCGGATCACTCGTTATTGATCATCCGTGTTATTTGTAACGTAGTGCCGATGCTGGCCACCACTGCTACTGAACATATGTACGGCAAAACAAGCAACGTACTACCCCTTTCCAAGTCCAGTTGCCCCGAGGTCACTGACAATTACAATGTGAACAAACACCGAAGTCACTCATCACTACTCACTCATCATTGCCTGTCAATGTGTACATCCCTTCCCTCCTCACCCTCTCCCCTAGGTAGTAGTGACTCATCTGGGACAAACTATTAGCAACTTTTCATTTGTCTGCATTACAGATCTACTACTGACCGAGCTTAGTGAATGTTACGTAACACGGGGACGAGAAGGTAAGAATAATATCAGTACAGAAGTGTGGATGTTGTGTGTGTACGCGTACACGATATACACATCTCGTGTGTCGGTTGGTTGGTTGGTTGGTCGCGGTTGAATACATAAAATGGCGAGGGAGAGTGGTTACGGCAGTCCCGGCCAGGAAGAAAGTAATTGAAAAGAAAATGTGCAGAACGTTGCGGCGGCGGATAAAAGAAGAAAAGGGAAACTAGAAATTTCCGGTCCAAAAGTTTTCCAGACACTGTGCATGCCTCTATATTACACTGTGAGACGTATAGTACCTGCATTTTCTACTGGCGGCGTTGCCGTTGGAACATGGAAAATGAATTACTCCACCGTGGTGGTCCGTCAAACGTGTACAACACAAGAACACGAACATACTCGTAAACGTGGCTTCCTGTTATAAACACATAAACATACACACACACTAACAACATGGACTTTCAGGTCAAGTGTATGTCGGTGTGTGCGTGTGTCTGTTAACACGTTCATACAAGCATATAACACTAACGTATATAATTCTATATATGTATGTATATGTGTGTAGCTACTGTAGATGGACGGGTAAGTGTACGTGTGTATATATTGCACAATGGAGAGAACAGTTTAAAATGAGATGGTCGTGTCGTCAATTCCGAGGGAAGGGTCCGACACATAACTGCTTCTTAACGATAACGCATTTCGTCAAAACACGGGCTATAACAACGCCTAAATTAATTTCTGTCCCTTGTATCCGCAAGTTTAATTTTCCATTAATGCGCAAACGTCTTCGTACTGCGAAGTTTTAAAACGACGTCGGTCTCTTTCTCGGCGGATTAACGACGTCAAATGAGATTTTACTAACCGAAATATGTACCGAAGCTTGATGCTCGTTTTACATTTATTGTCGCCTCATTTTAATGCGCACAATTTAAATGCGTTACCATATTCATCTAGTGGAAAAATAAACGGGCACCAGCACAGTATGGATCGGTAGAAAATGCATCGTATGCTACAATCTTAGTTATTAATTTTTTAACTGACTATAATAATCTTAAAAATATAATTAATAGGACCCGTGACATTTTACAATTTTGTTGCATCATTTCTCTGATAATTATATACGAGTATGTATAACGGATATTATAAGACGTTTTATGTAATACTTAATAAAGTATAACTGAGTTTAACGAGTTAGAGGGTAGATACGGGCATTTGTCAAACGTATAAATTTTGTGAAACGTCGAGAACTAGTACCTTGAATTCGTGCCGTTGCCGGGACACGAAACACAGAGTAAGAGAGAGAGAGAGAGAGAGAGAGAGAGCGGAATTAAATTAAGTTATTTGCAGTTTGATGAGACCAGTGTCATCTCCCGTTTCCGTCCCGTCCCGTTTCGTCTGACGATGAGTATCGAGTGCTGGTTGCAGAATTCCCTACCACAGAGCCGGATTCAGATCAAAATTCACTTTTCAATCAATAACACTGATCATATGAATATTGTTTCAATAGTAATAAAACAATTCGAGAGATTTTATTTTGAAGCATACTGATATATTTTGAAATCTTCTAACACATTCTAAGTGTCAGTATTTATTTACAGAGAAGAATCCATATTGTAAACAAGTGAATAAATTCCAATTATTAAAATGATGATTTATGACAGCTGTATTGTCAGTTGATTCCCTGAGACTGCTCTGTCTGTTTATTCTGCGTAGTTTTGTGTTCTGGGGACAGGACGTGCGAAGAGCCTATTGTGCTTGCTAAGTTCGCACTCCGATAAGAGAATTGTTAGGTGTACGTTTGGAATAAATTAAATTGTTACCTTATATATTTCTGGCAGGGAGACGTACGACTTTCGCAGGCCTGCTTTGCTCCAAACTGTAAGACACTGGCGGGACTAACTTCCTTCTAGTTATCAATTTAGAACTTGCAGCACCAGTAAATAAATCATTTCGCACTTTAGTTTGGAAAAGCCGGTTTTAATTGAAACACTCGCGTCTATTTAATTACAAGACATGCTTTAATGGTTTATATATGAGTAATAAATTATTTACTATTTCTCTTTCTATACAAGATATATACATACGTACATAATTGTGAAGTATTCCTAAATGAAAGTAAAAGCAAACTACCGGCGACCATTTTCCAATGATATATAGTCTCTGTGTGTCTGTGAGTTTAAAGAGGGAACTTTTACAATTATTTACGTATACATTACAGGTAGTAACTTGCAAGTTTTAATAAGCGTGAAAATAATCTTTGTGGAATGATTTGGTTTATTAGCTTTTAAGTGAAATTCATTGCACGAATTTCACTTTACTTTGCCCATGAAAATGTCATTTGCCTACAAAAATGATTATGAAATTATGTGACACGGTAACTTTTCAAATGCTTATCGTGTTTACGATCTGTTTTCAATTTAGATAGATGATTACATGGATGTTTATGAATGTAAGTAAATGTGTCAGTAAGATCAGGACTATGATAGCACTGGTGGTTGTGGTTGTGCATATTGTAATTCTATTCTAAAGCTATTTTTAATATGAAATTAACTTGTAATTACTGCAATGTTGTGTATAAATTATATGAAATTTACAGACAGGTTGGCTTGAGTACAGAGTTATAGCGAAACTATAAATAATCTGAAATCAACGTTCGGAATAAGAACAGCAAGGAACATTTATTAGATCCTATTAAACATATCAATAATGGGGCACTTCTCGTTCTTAATAGGGTGACGATAAAAAATACATTGTTCGTCTCGTTATGAGCGAATATATCTGATATCCATCGGTTTTTGCTGGACGGCTGTAAATATCGCAGCAGCAGGTCGTACCGGTTTCATATACAAAGCCTGGTGGCTGTTCAACGCTCCGCACTAGTGCCTCGTTATATCCGATACATCGTATAACGTATATAACGCCTGTGCTCTTCAGTTAATATCGCGGTTCTAAAAACGTCGTTTATTTTGCACACAATTACTTTTTACGAGTCACACAAAATCGGACCGTAAAAATACGGTTTGGTTTTAACATTGGCCTAAATGAACCTTTCTACCTCCCGTTGTTTTCATGATTTCCGTGCAGATAGCACTCTTCTGCTATACCATTTCATACCGTCATACCATCATATCTGCTGATCGCTCATTCGTTCGTATTATATTTTATCAAATGAACAATAAACACATGTTCTTCAAATGAAAGTACAACATTTATTTAGATTATTTTAGATAATATATATTTTCTGTAAAAATAAATATATTTCTATTTTCATGTATATTATTTTATTATATATTTAATATGCTAACTTTTATATACATAAACTATACAATTTTATAATAATATTATTAGTGAAATCAATGAATATTGAAATATTGTCATTAATGAATGTGAAAGAGCTTTAATAAAGCGATAATTTCTATTGTGCAAATATTTTTTGTACGATTGGAAGTAGATCTAATAAAATCGGAAACGAAAAGTCCTAATCTGACAGCCGAAGTTCGGTGAGTGACCGTGGCACGGAGCCACCGTGTATAATCGCTTTAGAGTCGGAACATTAGCGCAGCGCAATTAACGTTAGCTTAACGTGGCGACCAATTATTCGCATGCTCAGCGGAGCCGTGCACCTGGATGATGCGAATTGCGGCCGCTACGCTCACTGGCACACCACTGTCGGTTTGGTCCATTTGGTACTCGTCCGGTTTGCACCTAGTCGACCGTACGCAACTCAGATAAAATAAAACGAAAAAATCAAACAAACAAAAAACCCTCGTCGAGGTACAATGCGCGAATGTGATAGAACACAGGTTGTTCAAGTGAATGCAATTCGTTTGTCAGGTCGCATGTAATTTTTCAACGCATTTACATTGAAAACTAGAACGCGATCATTGTCAGTCCCTGACGTACGAGTGATTTTCCACATTTCACTCACATTGCAATATGTTCCGCCCATATTCTACGAACAATTGTCTAACAGACCATTGCGCATAACAGACATTTCTCTTTTAATATCCCCCCCCCCCCCCCCCCCCAC
>JAGJTL010000104.1:7126145-7142471 GCA_022063505.1 Calosoma granatense | reverse complement strand
ATTAATAATACCTGTCTTAAAAATAGAACTGAATTTATAAAATGAAATGAAAGCAATGTAATAATGTACGTGTATGTGCTCAAGTTTCATTTCTTTGTTACTTTTAATGATTGCGGTACCATATATATATAGGTTGGTTTCATTGGACGACTTCAAATAAAACTGTTTTTAGTGCGATATCGACTCGAAGAGTAATTGTAAGCTTTGACGTCATTGGGTGATCACTGGG
This sequence comes from Calosoma granatense, assembly GCA_022063505.1. Taxonomy (NCBI): domain Eukaryota; kingdom Metazoa; phylum Arthropoda; class Insecta; order Coleoptera; family Carabidae; genus Calosoma; species Calosoma granatense. The sequence continues at coordinate 7,142,242 of JAGJTL010000104.1, read as the reverse complement.
CGAGGCTACAGGAGGTAAACGAAGGGTGGAAAGCTACGTACCAGGAAGCTATAGAAACAAACTTCTAACTCGACATTTGCATTTATTGTTAGCAATATTGACGTTCAACAATTTCGTCCGCAAAATAAACCATGATTCGTATTCTATTCAGCTATGGTATTTTTATTGCTGTAAATAAAGTTTTTATTCTGGAAAATATATATTACTAACTTAAACACGCAATGGAAATTAATAAATTAAGTGCAGTATATAATTCATTTAGTCACTGCTTTTTTAGATGGAGTGTATTTATTTTAATGTACGAAATATTATGGTAGTAGGAAGTGACTGTATGAATGGATCTGAATACAAAGACATAATACCAGTATCATTAGGAAAATGTGTTGAGGTGTTGACTTGTCAACTTTGGCTATGTGAAATTTAAATTCAAAACTTTCTCACTGAGAGTCACGCTTCTAAAAGGAAATCTTGGAAATTTCGCGGTTTCGTTAAGAAGTGATCTTTTAACTTTGTTCGCTTGCTTTCCATCCATTCCTCTTTCTCCTCGTCCTGTTCCACAGGCGTTGGCATACGTATACTCCTCCTCTATATTCCACCATACCAGCACGAGCACGAGCATCAGCAGTGGCTGTAACATCAACATCTCGGCGGCGGTGGCGGCGTTCCAGTTTCCCTCCGAAAGACGCACATACTCAGTCTCTCTTTTCTACCGTCGATCCTTTCAAGGAGGGGCACCTTTTCTCAAGGTCCCACATGAATTCCAGCTCCCTCTTTCTCTCTGCATAACTTAAAGACTGCAGCGTCCGTACATGTTCTGTGACCGAGCTCAAAGGCTGAGGAATTTCAATTTCAGACAAAGTTCTTACTTTGTTGTGCCTATCTACACCGGCAGTCGCCTGCCTACCACTGTACCAGCTCTTCTCTTTCGCTGCCTCTTCAACGTTGAATGTTACTCGCGGCGCGGCGTCCTTCAGCCGCGCGTTATTAACAGTTAGTAGAGCGCATGCGCATATATGCGTTATATTCGCGTGCCAAGACATTCAACGGAGGGAATCTTATAAGACAATATAACGTGGCTAGAGCTGCTATATATAGTATGTATATTGTATATATGTAGGTGAATGGGTATAGTAAGTACTACCAGTCTCCTGCTACTACTACTACTTGGTACTACACAGTACCACGGAGAATTCCACCAACCAACGCTATCTGATGAGAATGTTATCAAACTTAAATGTGCTCGGTTTGAATTTCATGATGTCGCACAAACGGACGATGTGTGATTTCATTAAGATTTCTTGGAACAAGTTTGAATCAGAAGATAATGCCAGCCGCATTTATTGTATTGTTTCCAAGTTTGTTTTCCTTCCGCGCCGCTTCCAGTGAAATTGAATTGAGCAAGCTATTGTTCTTTGCAAAGTTACATTTTAAACATCTCGAATATTATACAACATTAGATTTGTGGTACAGATACTGATTTCCATATCGCTGCTGCTGTAAATATTGGTATCAAATATATTTTGTATAGTATTCTGGAATACATGTTACGATCAATAGCGGAATGTAATGTTTGGAAATTGACATTGGAATTCAGTTTGTACCGCAAATAGTGTAATTTTCAATACCGCGTAATTATTGGAACAAATTACAATTACGGCACGTATCGCTGTTACAATATTTCAGGTACAATGTTGCCAATGGTACGAACCAAGTGTGTAATAAAAATAATTAAATTGATCAATTTAAATCAACCGCATCAGCGTACTTCTGAACAGAATCAAAAGCTACGAGCGCGTAATCATTACGTGTACAGAACAGCGTGCATTCATGCGCCACATCACTGAATCATAAACGTGACAAACAGTTACACGCCTAAATGAATCAAATGTTATTTCAAATGTATTCAGACTATTGGTAACTAGCAGTAAAGCTAGGCTATTACACAATCATACATCAATGTGCATACATATGAAACGAAAATATAAAAATAATCCAATCAAGCAACTAAGCAAAATAAATTTTATATGTTTCTTTGAAATCGTATCAACAAACATATAATAAATAACAGAATAAATTAGTTTAAATAGTGAAATGTTTGCTAAATCCATCCGTTAAATAGCTCAACAAACCAGATAAAAAATTTTCCTGAAAAAAAAAAACCGGACGCATATCAGATTACTGAGTATATTAAAAATATATTTCAGGTCAGTCCCCTACTAGTGGCCTGGTTTTGGTCCGTGTGCTGTGTGGAGTAAAAGTGGTATGAAACTGTGAGCTACGAGCGTGAGAGTACGTGAATCGAAACAATTATAAAGCCCGATTTGTAGTCGAGGTAGAAATTTATTACTGCATATAGAAACTGCAGTACAGGTATTATGTTGTATTTATATCCATGCATGTGTGTGTGTGTGTGTGGGTATTATGTTACGTGAATATAGGTGTGTGTGCGTGTGAGCTTGTTGTGTGAGCTCGATGCAGAACGTAATTTAAAACACAGAGGCTTTGCAATAGTTAACCATTATTCTCCGAGTAATTGAAATATTTGAAATATTGGCAATATTATACTACGATATACATAATATTCGTGTTTGTTAACAATTCAATATAAATTTTATATTTGATGAAACTTGCAAACATGATAACAAATGACGGAATTAGAAATAATTAAAATCGTATATTTATTGAATTTATATGAATTGTACTGCAGCAGTAATAAGTAAAAAATTCTTGAAATGTCAGACTGAAATGTCAATTGTTTGTTATACGTATCGAGATTCGATGAAATATCGCTTCGATAAAACATTATTAATAACGTGAGTAATATTAATCTTTGTTATATGAAACATGGACCGGGTGCCCTGTATGATTCTGTATTAGTTGATTAATAATTCACAATTTAATCGGCACACGGAGCAGAACGAATGAAATATCCATTCGATTGAATATCGTTCATGTATTGAACATCGGACGTGTAGCTTTCGAACGTTTGATTCGAGACGAATAAAAAATTGAAGTTTAATTCAATGAATGGACTCATAAAAGTTAAGCACTTTTATTTGATTTTACGACACTGGTGTATTGTACCGTAGGAATTTTTCAAATTTCTGCGATCGACAATCTGGCATAAAAATGTCATTCGATATGCGAGTAAAATGATAAAGTTTGTTCCAGAGTACATATTCTGAAAGTTTTCCTTGAAATAAAATAGCGGCCACTGAGAATGATTAATGTCTATCAATCCATATGTTTCAGCAACACATTAGAGGATCTATCATAATTTAGGTACAAGAATGAATTATGATTTCAAGTAACACTTTAGTTATTTGGCTATTGTGTTAAAGTAATTGTCAAGAGAATGCATTCATAAGGGAAAGTAAAATGTGAAGAACCAGCAGCTATATAAATAGTGGAAAATGGAAACAAACATTAAATGTACGTTTTTGCTCGATAATGTTTGCACAAGCGGTTAGAATAATTGTAAGTATTACTTGTTTTCGGTGGGACGGGACGTCATATTAACAAGATAGTAAAAGGAAATTGTCTGTGTAGGTATTTTTTGTTATTTTTAGTGAAATTGCTTTAGCCGAGGAGCGAAGCGCTTTGTGCTGGAACGATTTTGAGAAGAGTCATTTCCTAGGTTTAATAACGAGGCTTCCTCTTCAACGACAACGGCACCGTAGTCTCGTCTTGCCAGAGGAGGAGATTCGTTGTCGTATCAAGCACTCGAGTGTCTTTCAAGTGATATTGTATAAAATATTGCGACCAACTAAATGTTCCATATTGCTTTTTTTACTTACACACGAATTCTTGACTAGACTATATTTGATAATAATTTATTAATTAATACAATGTGCTATGTAATGTGTATGATAATGAGATTAGAATAGAATATAACGATTATTACACAGGATAGGATAGGATGATTCTTATAATAATGATATGAACATGCATATTTGAAGTACTTTATCGTTTGCATATTGAAATTCCGTTGGTGGGAATCGAGTGGGAGTTTATAGTGAGTGACTGGGGATATGGCTTGAATCCGGCTGTTGATAGCTCGGACCAGACATGCCACGCATGTTTGTGATAGTGCCATGGTATTTTTGGCCGGTGGAATGTGAAAATTTTGTAAACATTAATGAAAACTTTAAGCAAAATATTTTCGAATGAAAATTTCCGTGCCTTGTTTTCAGATTGAACAGACTCGGGCATGTGTAATAATAACCATGTTTCATTAATTACTATTCACAAACGAGAAACAATATTTACAAAACAACAAGCAAGTTACAATGATGCATCATCGTACAAAATTAAATATAACTGGAATCAATTTGAATGTTTCTGAATGATTATTTGCTACGGTATAGAAGGGGTGGTTATAAGCCGTAACAGAATCAGATACGAAACTGAAAGTAAAATATTGTTGCCGATTTAATTTTGTTATGATATGCAAATATATCCATGCGAAATTCTACAGTACCCATTGCAAATTTCCACAAACAACTCTTGTTGATACAACGGAAAACTGCCAAATGTTTATATTATTGAAAATGTACAATACAAAATAGAATTTTGTATTGTATTCGTACTGTGAACCACAAATATACCGAACATTTCATAATTCAGACTTAGCTCTAAGTTTAGATAGACTTTTTATTCTTCTATGAAAATGATTAAGTATTTTGCGTTACATTAGCCAGCGATGACAATATAATAAATGAAGGAACGTGTAAGAAATGTAATCTTTATAGATGAATCTCCATCGCAGTATTATGCTAAATCATTTTCATATTAAAATTATCTCTCGAGCATTAAATCAACTAATGATAAAAAACAAATCTACGGTACATCAGAGAATTACGCTTTTGTTATGTTTATTTACAGAAATACTATTTGTGAATTCACCGTCAATCCAGTAAAAAATTGCAAGCAAAAAAAATAATTCTAAAAATGCCAAAAACAAATGTTTTGTCTCGCATTACCCGACACTATCCGAGTGCGTCGGTGTGTTCGATGGCAAAAAATCAATCGACTAGACTGATATCATTGTAGGGACAATGATTTAGTAGACACTGTCGTAAGTGTTTGGTGAACCATGCAGAAAAAAGAAGGCGCGTCGTCGAACAGGGGATATAAGGTGGTGGGGGGGGGAGGGCGGTCAGATGGAGGGAGAAATAGGAGTAGACGCACGTGGAGGGAGTTATGAAAAGAGGGTGAACCGGAAGCGAATAATGCAGTGGTTTCCGGTACACCTAGTGCTTGCTCGTTAGTCAGTGCCGAACGTTCATTAAATTGCGTTATTCTCCTGCAAGGCCCCTTCTGGAATTTCACGGATGGCCGCCCATGATCCTCCCGTGTAAAATGTACATACGTACATCGAACATCAATCCAGTCCAAGATATTCTTACTTGCGGATTAATGATTCACACGATATGTGGTTGTGCGAACATGTAAGCGAGACGTCAAAACCAATGAATTTTACATGTGTCATTCATATAACTAGAAGAGATATTCGAACCTTCGATAGTGCGTAATTACAAGATGAAATATTCATTGACAGAGAGATTTAAGCGATATGCTTCAATTAGTAACACTGTTAGTTTATGTACAGTTGCGTTATGTATTGGTGCAAGAAGAACAAATAATATTATATCTTAAACTGACTACATACAACCTCTAAAGGTTGTAGATATTACATGATATATCAGATAAATGATATCTGAATGGTTAGGAAAGTGAATAGTGTTCTGTTCTGACGGAATGAATTAGTTGTTAATTAATTGAAACTTGAGAGCAAAGTAGGCCATAGCGTACAAGTTCTAACACTTATATTATCGACTGCAGCACATGTAATTAGCTTATACTGGGTAAAACAATAGACACTCGCAGAAACAATGAAATTTCCAATCAGGTGGTGCTTAATACATATTCCAATAAGCTAGTACGCTAGTTGGTTGGTTGGCTGTATGTCTGTATATGTGTAGGGTAAGGTACAGGCACATGCCGGTATGTGAGTTAAACGACATGCAAGTGTGCTCACACTAAGACTTCGTCAATTTAGCACGTGACTTGTTTGTTTACGAAGGCAACGATTCTGATTGGCTCACCTGGCACTGAATTGTCCGTGATTAGTTCCCGCCGGAGTTACGCAAACAAATTAGCATCTAGATTTGCGAAGAACATTGTTGTGGCCCATACAATTGACTAATGGAACTCGTCTCGACTACGCTAAGTCTCACTGGGTGTCAACAAACATATCACCACTATACTGAGTAGTCAGGACCGTAACAACACAGGTACAACATGTGCACTGCCACAGGGCACAACAACAACAACAAGCATAGCAATTCATCATTTCAAAAAATATACTTACTATTAATTTTCAGTTTGAAACTTCCATAAATTTAACAAATTCAAAATAAAAATTTACATAAATGACACAAACAAACTACTGACATGGCAGGATGCTGGATTTTTTAAAAATGTATCTTTTTTTTGGAAAAATGTAAATTTCTATTAATTAGATACTCCAATAAACTGCACCCGGTGAAAGCAATTAGTAACATCAAAGAGTTGGTAACAGGAATACGTGGATTCATTGTAATATATAGCCAAACTCAATTTGTGCGTGATCGATCCACATAAAGTAAAAGCAGTTAGTTATTTTCAACGTGAAAAGTAAATTTCGCTTCTGATAATAGTACAACTCATCACATATGTCGGACACATGCTGGGCAACAATTTTTCCTAACCGACGTATGCATGAATATTTCACCAGAACAATTCCGAGACAATGCTGAATGTATTCTCAGTGTAATAATAGAACAATTATAATTATGAAGTAGAAAATAATTTACCTGTTACGTCGTATGTTTCGGTGCATTTGACAGCTTGCGGTAGTATCAATACGTCACTAGCAACAAACTGTCCATTCCACATGCAAGGGGCGTAATTCAATATTTTATCACGTACACAAATAATCAGTTTATATGACGCAGCAACATCGATGAGTACGAATGATGGAATATATAGCCGCTAGCAGTAGTTACCTACAAGTCATAGTCACTAGCGTCTGACTTAACTTTACCAGACTTGACGTGTCTGCAAGGGTCTGTGGGCTTACTTGAAATATTGAAACATTCGCATTTATTAAAGTGGGAAAGGAAGTTGCCGAGACTCATTAGAATGCAGTGTATGTTAGAAGAGTACCGACAGTTGCAAGCAATGTAGAGTTATGTCTGCCTACGCTTTGAACTTCGACAACTCGTTGCCGACTGTACACTCTGAGTGCTGTGGATTCAGGTGAGAGCGTAGAGAAAACACGCGACGAAAAATAAAAACTGCACGATTAAAACTTCGATCAGAGTAAACTTTTCCTCCTCCTCCTTGGTGTGTTTCTCATTAGTTATGCCATGCAACGTAGACTCATGGAAGGAGAGCCTGTTGTTTTCATAAAGGAGGAACTTGTTTATCTGAGCAGGCATTACAGGGTTGCGTTGTTTTTTACCGGAAATCTAAAACGAAAAGACTCCGTGTGCCTCCGGCGCCCACCGACTACCAAGCATAACGTACCGGTAGTTCAGACTCATTAAGTAATTGTTTTGTTCGTGTGCTTGTTAGTAATCATGGCTTTAATTAGGATAATTACGAGTCTGTTTTGATTAGCTCACGGCGACATTGCTCGAGCGTCTCGTTCTCCGGTGTAAGATTTCTGACATGCTAGCGCCGTGTATAGTGTAGGTGTGTATCTTGATACTATAGGTATACGGAGGCCGTACACAAGGTAGGTAAAGTATATGTCTGCACAGGTTGTACCAACAAATATTAACTGACTAACTTTTACTGTGAGTGTGTCTGCTTGCTGCTCGCGCGCGTGTGTGTGTGTGTCGAGAGAAAAACAGTGCGGAGCGGAGTGGAGTAGTACCCGAGAGAATCTTAAAGGTATTCCTCAGCGGTCGCTAAACAAAACGAAACGAAACGAAACTTCCACCACGAACGTGAGCCAAAATATAAATGAATAATTCAAATTTAATATGTCGAGATTTGCATATTGAAATCAGGTTGTGTGCGCTCTGTTCCTTGTTCGCGGCGGGGGGCGACCCTTGTTGCTTTTACCCCGTTCATTGGGGCGAGTGCGTTTCTAAGTAAAATACACAGTGCCTACTCCTGTACGTCGGCCGGCACACCTGTACCGTATCCGTATCTATTGTTTTACTTATCTCGCATGTCCGACTCGCGGCCATGTAGTGTTGTTCATTGTACTGCCGCTGCTGATCTACAAATCTGAATAAAGCAGAAATGAGAGTTGTTCTACCAGTGCGAAAACATTCCGCTTTACGCTCTGCTGACGCCAATCCGCTGCTCACATTTTTTCTCTTCGGTGTGCGGGGTCGTCGTCGTCGTTAATGGATATGTCCGCCTCTTTCGTAACTTATTTTAATGCGTTCTGTTTACAATCTCGTTCTTTCTGATTTTTCTTAATTGTTTAAATGTTCTGTTTCGAGCAGCAACCTGTACAGAAGTATTTACTAAGGGTTACCAACTGATTTCGTGTCTGTAAAGTGTTAATGGGGAAACGAGACGAATTATTTTTACCTTCATTTGTAAAATATAAAATATTTCTGGGTTGTTTTTATAACAATAAATTATAATCTTCTGTAACATTTTGTGTTAGGTGTGTTGCTAGCAATTTCAAATGTATAAAATATTAGAGGCTCTAATTATTTATTCAAACACGTCAACAACTTCTTTTCATCTGTGTGCGTGCTCTCCCATGTGTTTACGATTGATGGAGCAGAGGGGAATTCATAGGGGTGAAATAAAAATAATATGTCATATCCTATAAACGTCAGTACAGTGTATATAACGGGATTTTGTTGCACAGTGGCGCGCGCACTGCACACTGCTCGTGTCAAGGGAAATGACAAGTTAAGTTCAGCCAACGAATACGTATTTGTGAAGTGCAGATCTAATTTATAAACAAGAAAATCGAAACACAAACACCATATGCCGATGAACTTGTTGTTACACGCCATCATATCTGAACGAATAAATTATGTTTATCTGATGCTGTACATATACGAAATGAATTATTGTCGAATATATTAATAAAATATTCATACAACGTATTCATTAAAAGGAACATATTTTTTAATACAGCACAATGTTAAACTGACAACCTAAAGGGTGCCCCTAATTACGGAATTTTTACGTAAAACATGTTTTAGGGTTTTATAATGTTCATCTTTAGGAGAAAAAAAAAATAACTGTATCTTTAGCTGGGTTAAAAGGGAATAAAAAAACCTGGTAAGCCGTCCCACGAGGCTGATACTTCCGCCTATTTAATACCGCATTAAAATAAGCCTCAGTTGTTAACAGTTTTTTTTGTGTACTCGAGAAACTAAATGCAGCTAGAGAGATATAAACATGTAAAAAATAAATACACGAGTCTACTACATGTTGTAATTATAGAAAACTACAGGAAACCTGTATATAAATACTGTAAAATGATACAAATATTCAGTAACATATTCCGTACATGTATATACATATACATGCAGCAGTGAAGTAGTTTTCTTTTTAATGTGCGGAAACCCAGAAAGACAGGAGCAGTTTTAAAGCCGCGTTACTACCCAACAATGGAGTTATATTGCAGAGGAAACGGAAAGCCCCACATTTGCAGCAAGGGCACGAACAATATCGTTCCTGCCATTGTCATCTCATGCATTTTTAAACGACATTTTGATCATGTATTTTTCTTTGTTTCTTATTTTTTTATGTGCACATCAGAATACAGTGATTCCAATTCATAAATAACAGTATCTCTTCTGTACAATTTAACAACCTTTATATTAATTAATACTATGTATATGAAATATTAAAACGGACTTGTGCATAAAAGACTTTTAATAAAAACAACATTGGGAATACGGAAATTGCAACAGGAAATGTTAATATAAAAAAAGAGGCAAATGCTCTACAAAATACCAGCTTGAAAATGCGTGCGTGCTTCTTGTTCAAAGAGAAAAACGGGTGCGCTTCGTCGGCACTGATTTTACGTCGCCACAAAGAGAAAGGGACGCTCGGCGTTTGTCTACAGGCTCTTTTGAAATCACTAGTAGCACTACACACTACAATTGCCATAGCGGAATACAGTAAATATAAAGGAACACCTGATGCATTGCGCCAAGTCGAAACAGCACAGATAAACAGATTATGCCAAGGGGAAAAGGCACTAATAATATTTCTTCCATGACAAGTGTATGTTGCAGTTACACACAATACAGCCACACATATATTTAACCTAGATAATATATAATTGTAGATTTGTTAAAATATATCTAATCTGTAAGATTAGTATAGGATATTTGCATGTTATTTGAACGAGAGATCGTTAATTAATACAGTATATTTGAGTATGACTTTAATTAAAACTCATGTCAATATATACATAAAGATTCATCAAAAACATTGGTGCTGCTGCAAATGAACGGACGAGCATCAGTGAATGTGTCAACTAATGCAGTCTGTCAGAGTCTAATTGAACAATGATTAATTACAGTTTTTACATTGAAATTTGGCACTGTGGAAAGGCACGAATTCATCAGAATTCAAGTGTTTCATGTCGCCTGTTCAATGGACAAACGTTCCCGTTCAACGCGACGGCATTAAAATATGAAATATGCACTGATCGATACACGGGGCAAATCTGTAATGTTGTTTTACTTATTTTTAGCAACGTGAATGAATACATATTGTCGTACATTTATGGAAAAGCTTTTACTGTCGAATTTACTATTCTATTTCTCGTTTACGTTTCTTGTTTGCTTGATACAAGTGGTCGGTCGGTCACATTGATTCCATTAAAAACTGAGGAAAGGAACGTGCTCCATATTAACTATCGTGGCTTAGTGAAATAATTTCGAATGCGAAGACGTCCCCCGGAACAGATAATACATCCATATTGCCGACTGTGCATTCGCATTTTCACGGTTCATTACGTTTCCATTTCACCCGGAATACTAATAAAAACACTGGTATGTAGAATTACTTATTCTTTTCCTTGTGGCGCAAAAACGTAAATGACGATGATTTTTTCGGTATTTGTACAAGGAGTCCGATATCAGCGAAATTCCAATGTTTTTATAGAGAAAATGATAGGCGAAATAGTTCCGACAATCGACGCATGGCGCCACTGTACATACACGGCGACGTACTCTAGATGTCGCCACCTTGCGGCGCCGATGTTGGTCGCGCCTCTATGTCGGTTCGATACAAGACGCGTCCATGCGCTGTCGCAGTGTTGCGACGCCGAATGCGCCGTCGCGAAGTCTATGCGAAATGGTAGAATAATATACTTATTCAGCTGACGGGCAGAGTTTTTTTTTAAACAATATTATCGGCTGATGTTGTGCGACAAGTATTTATTAAATAAGTACACTTATCTCTATATTATTCGTACAAAGATTGAGTAGGTACAGCAAAGAAAATATCCCTGTCTGATAACGTCACCATACTACAACAAACTTGATTAATAAGCCACAGGCGAATGTTTCAGATATGTGCGCTGATATGAATGTTGCATAACTATTATTCAATTTGTCTTGCCACTTTGTACAACACAAAGTAAACAAATTAGTTATTTTATTTACATATTTTTACTTGCATACTATTTGCATGTGAATAAAAAATGTTAAAAAAAACATGTATCAGCACTATAATATCTAATGATATATATATTAAACAGGTGTTTATATTTATATGAATTTCATTTTTAGTTCAAAATACCAACAGATTATTATGTATTATATAGGTATGCTCTGTTTTAAAGTAAAATTTTAGTGGTAGCGTTGGCAAGAGTTGAATATCTAACATAAGAGATACAAGAACAAAGGAATGGACTGATCTATGTAAGTAACTGATGAGGGGGAGGGGCAGGAGGAAAGGAGGAGATGTTGGTCGATGTTGAAGAATATAAAGATTTTACTATTTCTAGACGTAAGTATACGAGTATTACAGCTGATGCGACGAGTCATTGTACAGATAGGATCGGGCGTGGTGTATAACCGTATGCTATATTTTACATCCATCCGTGCTTTTGTGAATATAGTCATAAAAGAATGGGACCAAAGTTGGGTGGGGAGGGGAGAGTGGGCTTGTACAATACAGGAAGGATAGGGTTACCTATATATTCAGCGGGTACGTAAATTGTTTTTCGACGTAGAAAATACCGCACTTTATCGACATATTATATCTCTTGAGATCTTCTAAGAGTAAAAATTCGCTATTTTCTTCCACCGGCTCGACAACGTATACCATTAAAATAATCCCCTTGGCAAATGGATCGTTAAAGACAAATTGACAGAATGGTGTACTTTACATAATCAATATAGAGAATAAATAATAGGGAAGTTTCTAATTGGTCAAGTAAATTAATGTTCGTTGTGAATTAACGAAAGATATTACAGAGGTGTAAATTATTAAGGAGACGAGTTGACATTTGCTGCTGCTGTTGTTGTAATCGTGTGCACGCTCTCTCTCTCTCTCTCTCTCTCTCTAGTCCGCCGCCGTTTGTGAAAGTGGGCTAACTTAAGAACAATGACATTTCTTTCCCTTTCCCATGAAAACGGTTAAAGTTCACGTGTCAATAAAGTGGTGGTGGTAGTGGAGAGTAACACTCTGACACACGAAATATCTGAACCGGTATTTTCGTGTCGTGCTCCTCCACAACCGGGCCGAGGACGAGGGCATGTTTAATTATGCATTAAAAAGCCAATAACTACGACGTCCTGTATCGAAAAAATAAAAAGAAAAATCGCCGAGTCCCGCCCTGCAAGCTCCGCCTGCTACGATAATTTATACATGAAGTGCTCCAGCGAGGCCAAGACTTGACGAAATGAAAATGAAAATTGTTTGATGCATTATTTACTAGACAGAGCGAATGTGCTGGCTCCTTCCTTCTATACGTTGCAAGCAAGAATATTTTATGCATTCGCGCCGTATTAAATCGTGTGCTTTGTGTGTGTGTGTGTGTGTGTGTATTGCAACGGCCCTGACTGGCGTCGTCACGGACAAATTATTAAATGACCACAACCCACTAATGTCTTGCCTATGACAATAACAACAACAGCAGCAATAGCACAATCATTTCCCTACGTATGCCATTATGCTATGTCATTAAATACACTACCTTATGTAGAAGAAAACAAGGAATAGGTCCGGATGGACGAGGCACCGTACTAATTGAATCAACAAGAAAGGAACGCGACACTCACCTGGAACAAAAGAGAATAAATTACTACCTTGTGAGAAAATTAATAATGAGATTTTTATAGGCTTTACGTTACAAATAGCAGTTGACAGTCCCTAGTATTACAGTCTTTATTTATAAATGAAAACACAATTAAAACACGAGTAAAAGATTACGTATTTGATCAAAGTACAAACATGCAACTTCATTAACATTCAAGCAGTTTCATATTATCTACAAATTACATCACTCAAAAATATTCTCATATAAACAAGAACCTATATATATAAATGTATATAAGAATTTCAACATCAAACCGTAATTCAATAACATTTCCAAGACTCATATATCGGGGTCAGTAATAAAATAAAAGATAAACAAATAAACAAAAAACATTGTAATATTTTACAGCCAACGAGCATAATGAAAAACGACAACCATTTATTAACCGGCATTTCGAGAACACTGTCATTTTAATGACAAAAAATTCACGTATTTGTCATCACGTTTCAATTCCAGTTGAAAGAATAATAGGGACGTGTGGTCACCAGACGGGCGGGCGGTTATATTGAAACGTTGCGCGTATATTTTTACTATTACATGTTTCATGCATCTAATTAAATTCATTATCAGGTATTTGAAATGTGAACTGTAACTGTAACATGCGACCGATTAGCGCTAATTACTCGTTAGCTTGTGTAGAGTGTATGGTGTACAGGAGGGTGAAGAAGTGTTGGGTTTAGAAGCTTATAGAGAGGCACGTGTTACATACATGTGATGCTGATGTAACACAACATTTACATATAGGTATATGGAACAATTTGCATCGATCATAACTTACGTCAATGCCAGGCCTAATTAATTTATCAAAATAATAACGATGCCGGTACTAATTAAAATACTTTCTAACAATAATCATTCATGTAACAAATTCTGTTTACGCACCTGAAATATCCTAAATAATTAGAATATAGCAAGTAAAAATACTAGTTTATGTTTTTACGTGAAATCTTTGGATACATTTTAAATTGAATTAGCGTAATCGCATCGTACAGAGTGTATTTACCTAGTTATTTATTCTACAGTTTAAAGCAAAGTTTTCTGTTGCAGTCCGGAGTCGTAAGTGGTGAGTGCAGTTTTAATCCGGTAGTGATATATCTTAGCGAAATGCATTAGAGGATTACAGAAGCGTTTGTAGACGAGGCTGGTAGTCGCTTGTTAAATATTAGTAGCAGACTGACGCTCGTTGCGGTATTTATTTTGTAAATTACAGGATAAAGGGAGTCTAGCATCAGGTAGGTAGGTAGATACAAGGCGTTTATACGTTTACTTTCTGTTCATCTCATTTCACGGAACGTTTACACGGAACCTCCGTCACTGAATTGATAATTCAGATTATAATTAATCCGAATATCGTTCCAGCATTTAAGTTTGAAATATGATCTGTGGACGTTGTCAAGCATTAAGAAATAGGAGTAAATGTTCATTTAGTTATAGCTATAAAGTAATGGTTGAGTACGTGACAAGAGAGGCGCGGAGGAGAGTTTAAGGGAGGTGAATAAATCACTAAACCGTCGTGATACACAGCATCCAAGGTTAACTAAATAACGTACACAAATATCTAATTGTTTAAAATGTAAATGAGTAATTTATATTTTGTGTCTAGCGTGGAGACGGAAATTTCCATATAAACGTAGTAACAGTGATGATATGGCACATGGGTCTCCTCCGCTGGCTTGTGGCGACAGACTAGCATCATACATACATACGTAGTATGAGCTGTGCTGAACTGAGAACTGAGAACTGACGGAAAACGTGAAAGGCAAACAGAAATTCGGATAACACTTTCACAACCGCCCGGAGCTACTGAGCTCTGTAAATAGTAATTAATACGGGGACTTCTAATTGAAGTTCCTTTGTTATTAAAGAGATGGCATTCCCGATAGGATGACGATGGTGGTGGTGTGGATGGAATGCCGTAGAGACAAGGAGGACGACGGTGGCAAGTCAGGAAACAATTGAAGGGTTGTACGTAATACAAGTAAGAATTATAGCACCTCAAAGTGCACCGAACTAAGACGGATTGCGTCCTATCTGTTTGGCGCAAGAAGTGCCGACAGACTCTCTCCCCCTGCTTGTGCGCCAACAATTACTGAGCTTTCTGCCATCAATCTGCTAATGAAATCAGTGGGCGAAGGATTTCCATTTAATCACTCGAGTATAACTTGTCGGCTGTCGTCACTGGACCCAAGATATAAATGCCTCCTATTTCCACTACCCTCCCTTCAATGACGAAAGTCATTTACCGAACATAATGGCTGCATTCTTGACGCAGATCAATCACATGTCACATGTCTCTGTTACTCTGTTATGCATATTCAATTACCATATTCCACTGGCATACTATGTAGAATGACTTCTGTCTGCACATCTACTACGCATTTTAATCGTCACTAATCTTCAGAATTCCACAGATCTTTGTGTCCGGGACGCGGCAAGCAACATTTTACTACCAGACAGGATAAACAACGTCCACATATCACTCGGGGTCCCTTCAATCTAGTTTCTCCATCTGTCGCTCACTGTCCTGTACCCGGAGGCGGTATGCACTAATAAAATCCGGGTTTCCGGTAAATTAGAGCCGGCAGTGAGGCAATACACACGGTACATTAACTCCGCGTTGCCATTGCCGCCCCGTCTGATGCTGACAGTATTCCTCCCCAAAGGATATGCGAGTTTTTGCAGGACCGTCGGCAATTGTCATCCATACATCACAGTGCAAGATCTGATTACGTGCGTCTCACTGTTGCCGTTGTTGTTTAAGGTATCAAAGATTGCACACTGGACC
>JAGJTL010000104.1:7098600-7126083 GCA_022063505.1 Calosoma granatense | reverse complement strand
TTGACAGTCCGTCCGTCGCTAAGGAGTTGTTTATTTATTCAAAGTTCTATTATTATTCTACAAAATAGCAGACATAACATTCTTTTAATACGCACTACTTTTCTGCATGTATTCCGAGAAATATGACTTGAGGTTCCGCAGTATAGCATAAGCAGTTGATACAATTGACATATATCAGGTGTATTTTATATGAACAATATGTGATACGCCTGGAAGCGTTGAATCGACACGTGTAGCCGTAAACGAGTCCCCCTGTGTTTCGTTGCATTAATAAAAATGCTCATAGGACAGGAGAAAATGAGAGGCGAACAAACAACGCGGGAGCAAATATAGCAGCTTATTGGTCAACCTACAACAAACTGTGGTTGGAACACTGGCATAATAATGATTTGAATACATACAGCGTATTGGGGGAAGCCGAGTCTCGCTTGCGGGAACACGAAACGTCAGATCGGATCAAGATCCTGGGGAGTTTGCACAACGTAAATCTCACTTCATCATCTCGACAGCGCAAGCGCAAGATGGTTAAGTTTGTGTCGTGAAACACAAAATGTACACGAGAGGAGAGAATGAACGTTTGACAGTGCGAGCGTGGCCACACGTAACGCTTCAGATTATTTTGTTTGGCATTAAAATATGCACGGCAATTTTTGTGTCTCATTGCGGCACGTTTGTAGGGATAGGATGTGCGCGGTAAGAGTGTAGCAAACAAAAAAGAAAGAATGATGATACATTATGCATATCCAGTCTGAAGCTCAGGCTAAGAAAGATCGGTTAACGGGGTCGTCGGGGACGGTGAGCGGGGGTGACTTTATTAGCAGTGAGATGACGCCGCAACGGCAGTCAAAGACGAGCCGAGGTCAAAGGGAAGTTACGAAGTAACAGTCTGCCTGCAGGTTACGTACCTCTTTCGTTACGGAACGACTGTACGGAAATGAGCAGTTCGGAAGCGACAGCATCATGCTGGCACTGCTGCTTCTAACAGCATTCAGAGCACTTGGATAGATAGATGACTATGGCAGGGAGTGCGGGGGGAAGATAGGGGTTGAACTAGACATAAGTATATAGGAATAATATAGTAACGACTATGCAAGGATCGAAGAAGGAGAAGGACTACAACGCACCCAACAGATATAGGAAAAGTATGGCAGGAAATTGCCGATGAAACTAATTAAGTGTACGTTGTTTATGAGTCCGCTCTCTGTCCATTCAAGTGAAGCTGACTAGATGTATGTGTGTATATTGCTGTAGAGTAATCCGTCCATTGCTTGGCACTATGCTTGGTTCATTCTCTCTCTCTCTCTCTCTCTCTTTGTCTCACTCTCTCTTTGAGTAACGTCACCCAGTTCTGCTTTATTAGTATTCCCGTGGAAGAATAATGGCGTTTAGGTAACGGCGGTGAACGCAAGATTCTGTGCGGTGTTCAGAACACGCTTCCAGATTAGGCCGCGATTATCCGGGCGCTAGCACTGATTACACCACTGTATTCGGAAATAGTGTCGCGATAGGATTGATTTCGATAATCAACGAGGTGTCTCTGTGGAGAGGAGCGTCGTTTGTTACTGGAGCGTGTGCGATGGGGAGCGCTTGGATGCATTGACATCCCACTAAATTCGCAGACAAACTCTCTATCAGCAGGTGTAGGTGTACGTGTAGGTGTATGTGTGTGTCTGCACCGGGTGGATGTAGATGTGCGTGCGTATGTATACGATGTGCATTGTGTGAATTCCTGCGTGACCAATTTCTCGACTAGACCTGCCAGGAATGTCACGGTGAGTCCTCCTGGAATGCACACGTCGGTCAATGTGGTCCAGCTGCATCAAATTCACGCCGAATCTCTCTAAAATACGTTCAACTCGCACTACTACCTAAACACAATCTCTAGGATATTGAACCGATTTTAGCTATAAATTGAGAACTAAATACTGTCGTCGTGCTCGGTTTAGGGAAACATCAGATGAAACAGAAGATGGCGTATTACGTGAATGATGAACAGAATAAAACGAGTATGGAGAGAGGAGAAAAGAAGACAAATGAGCGTGCACAACCCACGAGCGTCCGTTGCTAGATGGCACGGTAGTCCGCTTCCTGCGTCTCTTTGTTTCACGAGCTCATCTCCGCTCTGCACGTGATCAAAGACATCACTCTGACGTCACTTGCACATGACGTCTGACAGCAGTTGTGATTGGCTGGGTCGGGATCGAGGGATCTAATAACACTCGTAGTAAATCCGTATCTCGCACATTAGTTTTATTTCAAATGAGAAGAATAAGTGCATAACATCCCCTTGCCTTGCTAGTACTTCATTCTCGAGTCGGATCACGAATACAAATGCAGATCTAGACTTTTTGTTTTCAAGTTGTCGTGTTTAAGTTAAAGCCAACACAGCATACATATTTTATATCGGACAGTTTGTATTTGCAGTTATTTAAACTTGTGTTACTTCGATGTGAGAATATTCATTTATGTCTCTACATTAGTAAAGAGGATTCGCACCCTAAGATATCGGAATCGTACATTTAAAATGCAATATTCGTTATTGGTTCTTATACTTATCGTGCTGCATACCTTGGTGTGTTCTAAATCTTTGCCGATTTGAATTTCAAGCAATGTCCGCTGCGACGTTCTGTCGCCCCAAATTTTCTATAAAATCCCGTCAGCAATATTTACTTCAGACAGAGCCGAGGTGTATTTTATTGCACGCGTAACACGAGTTGGAAGAAGATATTCGAGCGGGGCCTTATTCTATCTTAGAAAGTAGGACCAGACGCGGAATGTCATTTGAAATTCCAAACACCATTCTCGCACCCCTTATTTAACTGAACTGAGACACTCAAGTCTTTCTATGCATCCACCTGTCATTTGTTTTCTCCAAAGGCTTCTCTAGCAATACAATATATACGCGTATGTACATGTACATTAATATAGTAAACAGCAACAATAATGTCCACACAACTGTCACATGATAATTAAAATAAGATTATATTCTTACCGAAAAAAAATTAATTAGATAAGTTTATCCAAAGACTGTTTTCCACCATTAATTTCTATTTAAAGTAAAGTTGGTACAGTATATATCTACTGGTGGAATTTAGAAAGACAGGTTGATGGAAAATGCTTTATTGGATTTCCAGATTACATCACAATCTTATCTTCATTGCGATATTAATTATGACTAAATTGTCTACATAAATGATTTAGTCTCCGCAAGTCAGCTATAAATGAGCACTTATCTGTTCTACAATAAAAAAACATAATTAGGTCTTACTTTCATTACAATCAAATGAACTTGTTCATTATTACTTTAATCATAGTTTAATTAGATTAATATTAAGTTTTGTGATTAATATTTTATATATTTAAAAAGAAGGTAAGTGTACATATGTATATTGTTGTACATATGTAGAAGTTTTAGATAAATATGAATGTTGAAAGTAATTGGTACATCGCATGGACAAGTTCCTAGTACTGCTAGGGAATACGAATCATCACGAGTAATTGTTATTGATTTAGTGTAACAATGTCTATTTCGTACCAGACACGAGTCGCTTAAATAAAAAATGAGAAAACGACTTGGAGACTTTTAATTTACACTTCTTGTCCAGAGTGTACGTCTGAACCCGGACACTTGATTAAGAAAATGCTACAATTATTTAAACCGTGCCGGTTGGTGAAACAAACGGTCCTAATATACCGGGGCTGCGGGCTACATGGGAATTCCTTCTTGATAAACAGAGAGATAAAGATAGCGAGCAGTCCTTAGATCTCCACTTGCACGACAAAATGAAAGAAAAGTCCAAAGAATTTCTAAATTAACGATTAGGAACACCAATGTCAATATATACATACCTCTTTCATTCACGACAAATATCTTTTCGAAATGGAATTTCCACCCTTGCTGGTTTAATTTTACCCCCCGTTTTCTTGCTTGGAGACATGAAAGTCAAAAAGCTCGCATTTCATAATGTAAGATTAAAATGTTTTGTTTTGCAAACGAAGAGAGTAAAGGTAAAGAAAGGATAACAGAATAAACCTGAGCACTAATTACATTAGTTTATTTGCATGTTTATATTTCTCGGGCGACGTGTCCTTCGCGCAGGAAATTGTTAATCTCTTAAATTGAATAAACAATCGGTCTTGTGCGAGAGCTCCGGTTCGCCAGTAACCGAATCGACGGTCTTTAATTTCAGCCGGCCCCAAATTGTTTTCTTTAAAGGCGACTCAACTCTTATTGCACCGTTTCGTTTCTTATTCTTCCAACCATTGCCCGTCTCATTCTCGCGTGACTGTCCCGTCTCTGGTTTGTCTCTCTTTAACTAATTTCCTACTTTCTCCACTCGTTTATCCTGTCCTGTCCGCCTCCTCCTCATCGTGTATAACCTCCCGCGAATTCCAACTTCGCGACACTCTCTCACTTTTTAATTAATTAAACAAACTCTTAAAACTAAGTTTTTTTTTATGTTCCACTGGTGTCGTTATTTTTCAGAGACGGCGCACGGTGGACGGCATGATAGCCCCGGTGCGATGCAGATAAGCGTCTCCGTGCTACCGTGCTCTGTATGCCTATGCGCTTCCTGGGGAATATGTGTTTCCTTTCTACTAGCCAGCCCGGAAATTGGGTCGCCCTTTGAATTGCTTGGTGAACGAGACATGCACTGTGTCAACGTACCTCTAGGTCTTACACTACACTATACTATACGCTGGCGTACGTATACTTCAACAGTGTACACGTCTCCATCTCCATCTCCAACATCGATTAACCACTTAGCAAATAATGGATCCATTCTCCTATCTACGAAGGGTTAATGCATGTATATCTATGCGAAGTACGCGTGCCATAAAATGCGCTCGCTTCAACCATTTCGCCCAGAATAACTCATGCATGATCTCATATCCAATCCCAGTCTCATCGACTATTAAAGAACTCACAATAAAAACAACTTGACATCAAATATCCTTCGTACGTATCACACAAAGAAAAACAAAGTATAAGTCTGTTATATCTAACAATATGTGTGTACACCGATGTACATCAATAGAATATTTATAGAAAGTAAATATAAGCTGTGAAATTCTGTGAGAATAAACAAGTATTTTTACATGTCGTTGGCGTAATATAAATTAGAATCCTCAATGGTATATATACCAGTTGCTCTTAGGAATTCCACTGAAACCACCTGTTAATTTCACTTTTGTTAGAAATAATTAATAAGCCCCCAAATGTCAAAGAGAAACTTTTAACCGAGCCAGAGAAAAATTAATTTTTTGTGTCGTTCCTAAAGGTATATTTTTTTATGTTTCATGGCATTATTTGTTTCTTTTGCCCCTGCAGAAAATAAAAAAGACAAAGTATTTTTACATTTGCAAAATAATTCTGTAAATTTCACTAATAATTATTCTGCTAAGCAGGAAGTTTGCTTATGACGTAAACTGTGCAAAACAAGAAAAATGAGGCAAAGTTTGAAGAAAATTGGAACTCGAGTAAAATACTGTTTGTATTTTGCTATTTTTAATGGTTGTCTGGTAGTGACACGTGTCAAGTTATTGACACACTTTCCGATTCGTTAATTGAAGCTTCCCTTTTGCTACTTGGATGGAAACTACAAATTCAAATATGTTCTAGTACGTATGCATGACACGATATGCATTTGACATGTCTATGCAGTGATGTTTTCATTTTGATAACATAAAATACAACATTTATCCTTTACTTATAAAAGTGGCAAGTTATATTGTCAATATGACATAACGTAAGCATTTTTAAAGTAAATAAAATTATATTTTGTTCATGATAGAAATAACAGAATTAGTAGTCGGCACCGCAATCTGCGACAGATGCAAAAAAAATTGTTCTGTCAGTTAGTATTTGAAATTTATGACATTAAGCATTCGCACGGAGTACAATATTTACTGTCACTTCGGAACAGAAATCTCACTTAAAATTACTTAGTGAATGGAGAGGGAAGAGGGTCTGGTTGTCATGTGAGTTGGTGGGTATGAGAAGCAGACGAGCATAGCGAGTGAATTGGCGCTGTATTCCTGTAATGGTCGAGCGAAACCGCGAGCGTAGCACGGACACATTCAATTATATGAGAAATGCTGAAATCCTTTTAATCGGAAATTCAATATTCGGCCCACAATTACACCGTGTTACGGAATTCACAAAGCCTCGGCAAGATACATAATGGATTTAGAAATGGAAGTGGACTACTCGCCGAGAGAGCAATAACATCTCTCAATGGGGGGACGCACTGAGCGAGGATAAATCCTCTCTCTCTCTCNGCACCCCCCCCCCCCCAGCGCCAACATCCTCTTTAACCGTAAATATACACAGACATACAGTTGTCCACACGATATGTTACTTGTGAATCCAGTACAACATCACAATCATATACACACACATATTCATAATTATTCCACACATACAGGTAAAACCTCTGCTCCTGGAATAAACCACTAACTGTTAGTAAGTTTTCATAAACTAGAACGACAAGTACCAACAAGTAACGGTCACTGTGTATATATGCACGCTATATATTGAAAGGTTTAAAATATGCAAAAACTCAAAACGTTTTGAACTCTTAATCGGATGTAAAAACTGCTTAGCATGCGGTAAATTTTTAAAATAGCGCGTTCAACTTTTCGTACGCGCGTCTGAAACTTTTGCCCAGAATGCAAAATAAATGAAAAATATAACTTGTCATTCCTCACGTACATTTTAAAAGTCGGCTTTTTTTATTGAAATTCAATTCAACTGAAAATATGCCGAAATAGAATTTTTCCGAACAAAATTAATGGTTATTTAAATAAACAAGCAGGTGAATATGAATTTAAAGCCGTGGATCAATACATATGAGCAAGGATTTTTAATTATAATAAAATGTAATTAATCATTGGAATATGTATTATATGATTGATAAATAGTACTGAATTTTCTGTAAAATGTCAACAATTAGATATTTTACTATATATGCAATGACACGAACATATATAAAGTACACACAGCAAAACAGATAACATTGTATTAATTACAAAATGATAACATCGCTGATATGTGCCCATCATCAATAAAATATGTATGTTCATTTAAGCGTTATGCATCAGGGACTTTCCAATAATGTAATCATATTCTGTACAAACAATGCACGATGTGTCAGTTTTAGTTAATATTAGTAATGACACACGTCACTTGTAAACTCT
The DNA here is from genome assembly GCA_022063505.1 of Calosoma granatense. Classification (NCBI taxonomy): domain Eukaryota; kingdom Metazoa; phylum Arthropoda; class Insecta; order Coleoptera; family Carabidae; genus Calosoma; species Calosoma granatense. The sequence continues at coordinate 7,118,883 of JAGJTL010000104.1, read as the reverse complement.
CCGATTATTATTATAATTATTATGACTATCGGGAATTTATAAATTAATGACAAAGTCCAGTTTCAACCGTGGCTACATGAACAACGCACTATGTGTTAGTAATAGTAATATATTTGTATATTCTATGCAATATCCATAGTACTTTTTATGAGAAATATTTAAATATAAGTATATTAATCAAGAAATAAAGTAAAATTATATGTAAGTGTACATTAATTACAAAGAATCAAATTTTTATGTGCTCTTTCAGAAGAAACATCAGACGTTAGAGTAAGAGTATGTTTAGTATTTATGAGCAAAGCTAATACGGGAGTGAAATTCATTAGGGAACAGAAAGGTCGTTAAGATTTTAGTCAGCAACCATCCATTCTTATTAAAATTCCGTGAGCCTAGTCTTTATCAAGCCCGGTCCAATTATGTCTACAGGAGTAAATGCATTGCAGACGTACTACTACTACCAGTTACTACAAGTACATACTTGCAAGACAACCTACTTTCACAAGGCTACATATCAGTTGTATCTGTATGTTAGGACTTATGTGAAATCGATGCATAATAGACACAGTGTAACGTGTCATAACTAAGGAAACATGACGGAATATTGTTTATCGTCGGTTTATAACAAACTAGCAGTTACATTAACTGAACGTACTTATTAAACAGGCAGCGCAGTTGGAAAATTGCATGTTTTCATGAAAATATATTTTTCAAGTACCCTAGTGCGCATAGTCATTAATGTAATTATAACAACGTTAGAGTGCCTTTGGGTACAAAATAAGTGAACCAAAAAATTGAAGCCGGATAATTGAATAGACCACCAACATATAGGTACGGCCGTTTCGCTAAGGGCGGAACTACATTTTCAGCTGAATTTTATCTCGTTTTTTTTTTAAAGATTTTCAGCAAAACTATGTATATGTGTACGTGTACACACAGAGAGCTAGTTGCCGATTAGGGACTGGGATCTGTGCACTTACCTAAGGCTAACCTCAAAAACTAATTACGTCTGCTTATAGCATTTTCAACATGGTGCTTCAACAACAGTATACACGGCAACAAAAACTTATTAGACGGAAGTTGTCGTACACAACTTTCTTAACATCCCGTCATCCGGGCTTATGCGAAATTCTAACTTATTTACTATACATATATAACTATAAGTATACAGAGTGATCCAGAATGTAGTAATTTATACTTCTAACTAAATGCACTGATAAGTAATATTCGTACAGCTGTATGTGCGCATACAACATTGTATATGAAAAAATAATGATAATAAATATTCACTAGATACACATATTATGTAGCTGTAAATTATATTACATTGTATTACGATATTTTATCAAGTAGTTGAGCATGATAACGTTCGTGCATGATACACATATATTAGAGAGGTTTAAGGTAAACACCATTATATAACGTTATTTATTTGAGACACAAATTAGAAAGTCAGAATTTACTTTATAATGTCCGTATAAAGCTGTAAAACATCATTATTCTTTATAATGTAAAGTTTCAAAAATATGTACACAGATAAATGAAATGATATTAAATTTATCGTTCCCATCAATTTCGAGCGCTTTCACATTTTCAATATCCTTCCGTTTCCGTGTGCGCACAACGCAAAACAGTAACGGGCGCAACATTACCGAACCGCAACTTCCTTGTATCGGATACACATTGTAAAAGAACACACAAACTCATAAATTACGTTACGTAGTTGGAAACTTAGTAAAACATACCTATAAAATCATGCCACCATACCCTTCTGTAATTTACAAACATGACATTTATACTTACAGCAAGTCTGCGTAGATACATACCTATGTACGTAAGTTTATATAGGGTTTATGGAACTCACCGAGTGAAATGGCAAAGTACACACCAAATAGTTCCACGAAAGGGGGACATCAGCATTAATCATTATCAGAAACAGAAGTAAATGAGGACTTTCCGTGCTACAAGATTTATACACGTGACATGTGCCAAGGCAGTGTAGTAGGCTCTCTACCACACACTCTCTCTCTCTCACTCTCGCTCCTCCTTCTATGCGCAGCAGAAGCTTAATAAATTCTCAATAATACGCAACCACCAGTAGCAGTATAGTACTAACATACACTCGTATATAGGAGATACGCTATTCACTAACTAAGCTGAGATACTAGAGCAGGTATGTACGTACGTTGTCAGTGATGGTGGACAATACAACGTAACTACTACGTAATACCCTAGCAACGAGGGACGTTAGGGTACCGGATAGACACCGGAAGCCTCGTCACGCTAAAGCACTCTGAGAAATAAATTAAACCAATTAAATTCGTAACGTCCCCGTGCTCTCTGCTTAGTTGGAAACAATTATTTAGACAATCGTCATGGATAAAAACGAAAATTCGTTTATTTTTAGACATCCAGATGTTGCAGGCAGGTAATTGTTCACCAGGACAAAACCCATACGCACACTTGATATTTCCTTCAAGAACATTTAAATTATCCCCGGCGAAAAATTTCTAAAACAGAAGTATACGACACTGAACCATACGAAAAAAAATATGTATAAGAACAGAAAATATATTCGGATCTACTGGGAATAGATTCACACATAAAAATTCATGTCAATTTTCAAAGATACTTTGCCAGCTTCTGTAAAATATCATACATGATTCTGTATAATAGGGAAATAGACCAGTATCTACTTACAATAAGTAATATCAATTCAAGAAATACATGTGACATACTTCACAAGTAGTAATCATTTTATAAACATTCAAAAACACAAGACCACTTATAGACTTGTTGGAAAATAATAATAGAGAAAAGTTTGTGAAAAGCAGTGATAATATTACGTAGGTAGTGTTTCGTCCAGGGTGCTAGAGTATCATCATTATCTCGTTAAATGACACAAAGAGATAGGAAGGTAGCGTGGCGAACTGGTTTCATGTTTTATTTATTTACGAGTAAATGTGTGGGGTGTATGTGTGTACAGTCCGATATTTATCCATTTCGGACGAGTTGTTCTGCTTTATTTAGTATCATTTTCTTTTTTCGGTAGACAATTTGCGACCAATCGCTGGCGCGAACATGCATGTTACGCTTCTTCGGCGGCTCCAGCAAACGGCTGTGACAAACGTTCTGCAAGGGGTACAAACCGTACAAGGAGGCGCTATATATTTCTTATTTTGTCGCGGAACAATCTTTGCCTCTAACAATGCCAGTAATTGATAGCAATATAAGAGACAGTTTCCTTAACAAGCGAAATACTACACTCAATTTCTAGTATTTTCCTTTTTGTTCTTGGGGACTCGTCAATCTTGTACTGTTACATTCCACCCGCCCCACCCCCCTTATTCTTCGTTTTCTTCATCTTCGTCGTGTTAGCATCCTTTTGCAACTTTAACGAGGCCACGAACGACGAGTTAAAGCCAGCTGATTTCGCTGATAAGTTAAATACGCGATATTGCTGCCAGACGTCACCAGAAGCGAAAAATTAAATGTAATTAGTTACATTTTAAAACAGCGTGTCTCGTCCTCACGACTGAAACTCACTTTTCCATTTCCACCAGAGTACGGGGACTAGTTCGCGCTCTCTACCATCACTCCTCGCTCCCACCCCTCTACTCCAACCCCACGCTTATATGAAACTGCGATTACAGCGGATGTTCATCTGTCATTCATTGTGTCACTTTGCGGACACTGTTTTTTTACAGACATTAATTATTACAAACGTTTCAATAATTAATTATATATGTGATGAAATTTGATTCATTTCAACAAATAAGTTTCTATCAACGCTTTGTTGTAATTAATATCGGAACGTGTAGAACTTTTGTAAATAAATGTGCTTCATAGATGACGGTGATAGAAAATCAAATAAGAATACTAGAGAGAATAATGAATATGACAAAATAGTAGTCGATATCGTTCATTAGTTTTTATCGTCCGTTAAACGTAATGGCCAGTCATAAATTCCGGAATGGAAGTTAGTAATTTCACATGAAAAGGATGTATTGGGGTCATAGGAACGGGGTCTCCACAAGCCAATATTTTCAAGATGGAAAAGAAAATGTCTCCAGGCAAAATAACTTCCACAGAAGTTATCAGATTACCCAAAAATATATATATACAAGTTTTTCTGAGTAAAACTGTTTTTGCTGTGTAGAAACTAAAGTACAACTTTTGTGTAAATACTTTTACATATTTCAGTCAGAACCCATATTTATAAGGTAAACTTAAAGGTTAAAAGCAAATTTCATTCAAAATGCTATTGGTAGTAAATATTTGATGTTTAACTAGGTTAGGTAATACTTCTTACAAAACTGCGACATATTTCCACTAGAATCTATAGAATTCTACTGAATATATACGGACGATTAGAGTTGCCATGTCGAACAACGTACTTATATTCAAGCAACCACTCGATTCTCGAGCGGAATCTCCATTTTTTCAACGCATATCACAGATATAATGGCTAGCGTTTTATCACACACATACTTACATATCATCTGTATCTTTCTCGCATGTTTGTCGGTGGAAGGGTGAGATGGTTGGTTGTGAAATGTCTGTATGGTAGCACCGGTAGCTGGCGATATCCACGTACAGATACAAGGAGTATGAGTAGGGTGAAGGCACGGTACAAATTCCTTCTCGTTAGGTGTTATAGTGCCGGGTTAAGTAGAGCGTAAACGCGATTGCCGTCCGTAGTTGAAGAGGTACGACTCGTTCCAGTGATAACGGATACCAAAACCCCGGCACTGAGCTCCAAGAGAAAGGACTTTCTCCTACATANNNATATATATATATACACGTATGTACACCCATCACACACGATATACTCGTATACTTTAACTTCTATATCTTCTGTAGGACACTTCCACCCATACTTTATCCAGATTGTGTCTAAACAGGTTTCATCTAACAACCCCTTGAACTCTGGTATTCAATTTCAATTTAACCTACGAAATAATCAATACGGATGTGTTTGAAACTAAAATACGTATTACCTAAAGTAAAAAGTAAAATATAAGTTTTTCTGTGATATTTTCAAAGATTGAAAGTAGAATATTATTTAGCATACATATTTTCCTAAGTAACATGCACATTTTTAACATTTTATAAATATGTAATGGCGAGAACTATACAGATTTGACAAATATCAGCAATAAATAACACATAATCATGTGTACAGGCAAACACGCACATATAAGTAATACCGAGTAGAAACTAGTCCATATACTTTAATGACCATATTTTTACTTAGTAAAGTAAAAAAAAATTCATGAGAATTTTTGTATTGCGTTGAATAGTTAAATGTTACATAAACTAGATAGTAACATTTTATATATGGTAAATCAATACTGACAATGTAATTCCATTAAATTATACGAAATACGTATATCAAATGTTGAGGCTAACAATTTTGCCATGTATGGCTTGACATTTTGTTTTAGTGCACTAGAAAATATATTACCTAAAGTGATGAATTATGTTAAATTGTTATTTGTGCATACGTCAAATTCAATAACTCGGTAAAAAGCTTTCACGAAATATGAGAGACGTATGTATGTGTATATTTCTATTTCGCATAAGAAAATACAGCTAACATTATGAAAATGTCAGACTCACTTTAACATTTCAAAAATAATTACAATATATACGTACACTAAACTTGGAGTCAGCAGACAAAATTGGTTTAAAACCTTTGCTGGAAATTTTGCTAGCAAATTTACTTTATATATGATTACACATGGTAGAAATATTTATGGCCAATAATTTATTATATTCATATGACTGTGTGGTATTATGTTAAAATCAGCGATTTCTCTGCACACAGCACTTAACCTTCATATTTTAAGAATATTTAAGTGCCAGCCACCATAAAAATGAAACATTTTTTAGGTTATAAACTATGTTTGCCGAAAAAATTTCATATTCATATCGGCAGGCGGGGGAGGAGGATGTGCAGGCGTTTGTGAAATAGTAGTAGAGTAGTAGAGAAAGCAAGTGAGGCATGATAAAGCTACTGCGCATGCGGAATAGTGCAGTTGTAGCAGCTTCGTGTATTTCTTATAACAACGAGGAAGCTTGAAGAGATTTCCTTCGCAAGTGTATAAAGGTTGCCCGAGGGCAGAGCGCGTACCTCAGTCACCGGATAATATAGCCTGGTGTTCGCTCGCACTGGCACGGAGGGTGAGAGCTTATTGATTTTACCCTGTAACCGCCTGACACGGGAACTCTATGTTCTTCAACATATTAACATACACATAGCTTTTTATGTTTCCAATCACTACTTGTGTCGTGTCTCACTCACACTAACACACACTTCTGTACGCATGCACGCATTTTTCTTACATTTCTCAAACATGTAATTCATTAATAACTTTCCATTATTTCTTGAATAAATTGATATTTATCTCTAGAAATATTTATAGCGTTCCTGTGAAATATTGTAAACGCGGATATTTATTTTGTTTATATTGGTAATATAACACATGTACATATTATATGACACACGAAGTATACGGCAGTGAGTCGGGTGAGTTGTACATAAAATACGCGGTGCCCAATCACCCGTATCGTGCCCCATGATCGGCGCCAGTGGATCGTGCACTCATAAAAACAATATCGGTTCCCGATATGAAACCATTCGGAAGTTGAACGTCGCATGCGAAACTTAGCATAGCTAACGTAACGTTTCCCTGAATTTGTTATCAGCTAACGGCGTTTCCCAGGACTGCGTTTATTTAAATCGCTGCCACTGTCGCTACTGGTTTTTAAACTTCTTCTCTCTCTGTATTTTTTCCCTTTTCTTTCAGTAGCCCGGCTTTCAGAACGTCATTCTGTTATTTGAATGAAAATGGAATGTTTGAATGCAAACGAGGAAATTAAGAAATATGTGTTAAATTAGATGATTTGCCTAAGATGTCCAAGTAATCTCAAGTTTTAATATTCTGGAGGAAATTATATTCCTTGTAGCGTACCGGCGTGCCGTGTAACAGCATTTAAATGTTGTATTTTCTACTGAACAAGTGATATATATTCCTACACCAGGTTCTTTAACAAATGTAAATCAAGTTATGATATTCATCATTCAATCAATGTAGTAAAACTAACATTTACTAAAGGTAATCGCAATGTTCAACCAGTAAATTTAATATTTAGTATATTAATAACAATCCATTATAATAGTACTTGTAATTAACTGTCCTAATAGGTATATTATTAACCATCAATGCGGGAAACCGGACCTCTCGAAAAAGAACCGAAATTTTATTGCGCATCTGCGAAATTTTTTGCCAATAGAACGAAGGCATCAACTATAAATTTTCTGTAATTTGAAATTTATAAGGGCCCGGTCCGAAATTAAGTACAATTAGGGACCATTAAGCAGTATTACCAACTGAATTATGAAGCCATAGTTGTTAGCTTAATAATGACTTGCGTAGTATTTCTGTCAAGTGCCCGGGAAAAAATGTGTTAAAAACTGAAATGTGTATGTTGAGTTATATATCAACATTAATCATCAAGTTCTAAGTGCACATTACATTTCAAGTAATCCAACGCAAAAGTTCAGTTAATTAAGACGGTAGCTATTTAATTTGACTAATTACAATATGAATAAAATAGTAGGTAACGTTCTGTGAAAAGGGGTAGTATATTTTTCTGTACTAATAATGCATATTTGTATAACATATTTTGTTGTTCAGTGGTGTATGTGAGAATGTAATCTATATGGATACTATATATCTAAATAACAACTATATCTATATTCCATTTCCATTTATTCTACGTACGTGACGGATGAAAAAAAAAACATTATGTAAATATTTTAAATATTATTATTCGTCTGGTTCAGACATAGATGCAGGGTGCGATGCGAAGTGAGTTGGGGGGGTGGGATGTTGGTCTGCATTACATAGTGGTATGGTGGCTGTATGGAATGTCGTATCGATACAGAGTAGCACATATAAATTTATATATGTGCTCCAGTGAAAACATATGGGAAAGAATGGCTGACATTATCATAAATTCCACATATACGGACAGGCGCTGGTCCTCGCTAGGTCGCGCGTTCACGTATGTGAAAGGAATATGACCGGACGGAATTCAACGTAGCCGGAATAAAAACTTTCTAACTAAAGTATATGCAGATAGAATCTTCTTCCTCGGCCTCAGCCAGTGAGAAGAACTTTCCAAAAATAAGATTTGCACTTCGTGCAACGTATATAATTAAGGCAAGGATTTCAATTATACAGTAAATTAGAACTGAACTAACTAACTAACTATATGTGAATGCTAGCGAATGAAAATAGTATATTGTTTATTTTGGAATCAGTCGATAGCAATGTGGGAACGAATTATTTAACATATCAAATGATATGTTAAGTGAAACAATAACAAATAGATAGAGAACTGTGCGCGCGATGTGATATGTGAAAATGTTGCGGTATCTGTGCACGATGTTAGCGTGCAAATTCACAGTATGCGGGCGGGCATATTGATATTTCGTGCAGTACCGTATTTCAGAAAGTTAAGCCGTTATAGCCAAACTTGAGATCTCGTTTGCGACAATCCGTTAGTCGAGGATGTTTCTCTGGAGTATGTTGAACAAGCTTAGTTGTTCTTGTATGCACTTGGAATCCTATCTTGTCGCTGTGTTTGTGTAGACGCCGCGAGCAAAACACCGATTCACTTTGATATTACACTTGATATTAACAGCCACTGATGAAAATTTAACAGATGATTTACGTGTATTCATGTTTTAATAATATATGATAGGGTAACACATACTCATTGATGTCATGACTTGCACTTGTATATACAGAATTGTCTAATACTGAGTTCAGTACAAGTTCATAAAATTAGTTTTCATACTAAACGTAGTCTTTTTGTTCATGTACATGTCTTAACCAGTGAATTTTAGTATCTGTCAAAAATTCTCATAAGAGTTTACAAACTCTAAACACTATGTGTAGTAATAACACAACACCATATAGAGGAGAATACATTAGTTAGATATTTAATATCAATATCGAACTAATGAATAATGTATTTATCTATATCCGATAATAATTGAATTATATTCTTTAATTAGAGAAATTATGATAATTATAATTGAGTGCACTTCACATGTAAACAATTGGGAGAGAGAGCGCGCGTGCCACGTAAATGATTGCGCATTCAATTACGGACAAAAACAGTTGTAAAATCACAATGGTACTGCAGCTAGGTAGAGTAACATCTGCAATTAATTAATGTAACAAGTTATAGTACATTATAACATAATTACAGTCGCGTTACAGTTCAATACGCGGGTACTTGTACGTTCTAGAATAATACTCCATGGCAGCGTTAATAATTGAAGGGGAAATTCGTGAACATTGACATATACACACATGATTCGATTAGCAGTTCAGAATTGGTTCCGTACATTGGCGCCAGCATCAGCCAGTGGTGGCACGCGTACAATGACTCTGTATTGCACAAGCCACTAATGCTTGTGCATCGCGCATTTATACATTATATAGTTTTAAAGAATTTTACTAAACCCGCAATGGTATTTATATTTACTACAGAATATAAGGTAATATTTACTAATGCAAAGAAGTAATATTTCATGACACCAGGTGTCTCTGGAACTCGTTGTTGAATTGTGCTTAATGACAAGTATTACTGGCACGCCAATGATGATGGTATGCACGCGTATATTGAGATATCGTGTCATCTGGTAGCGCGGTATATGCAGGTACCTTGGTAATACAAACATTCCTTTGATCCTTTGATCGAATCAATCCTTACAAGTTATGATGGTTGAAGTTGTGTATGCTGGTGTGAGCGTGTTCTTGTTTGTTAATCAAGTGGATTGAGAAATGAGAAAGTCAAGCGGAGAGAACCTGGTACACTGTTGAGATAAAAGCGTGATACTACTACCTGCTCGGACGCGAGTGCAGCGTGTGAAATCACGCACGCGTATGCGTGACTCGTGTAATTAGTAGATTAGACGTTGCAATTTTGTAGGGAAAAAGTTAACCAGCTTACGTACATCATGATAACGATTAAAGTCTTGTTACGTTATGTATTTAATACGATCTAAATAAATTTCAATTCCTGCACGTTTAACTTGTAATCGTAAGTGTATCAAATGACCTCGCATTTTCCACTGTTTATGTACAATATCATATGTGATACTTTATTAAATTAATACAATATACACTCATATCTTTTACTTGGTATATTTACTCATAGTTATTTTATAAACTAAGTTACAACAATAAAAAAACAACTGGAAATTACGGAACGTATACCTCGAATAATGTTTCAAATTTTAAACCCATTCTCATACATACATAACTCGTTCATAAAGTAATCAAGAATATTAGTTATTATATTTACATTAGTTTTTTATATTAATTCAATCGGTTTTATAAACTAGTCAAGATTACATTTTAATAATAATAATACAGAACACAATATAACATTGCCTTTCAATAGATTCATATCATATTTACTTATCTGATCATAAAATTGTTGGTAATAAATTCGTTTTAAAAATACAATACAACCACCAATGTAAATCATGACGTCAAACGCTTAGCGGAAAATATGTTTTTATTGTTTCTTGTATGTATATTGTTTTATTTTTAGAAATTTCAATTTTAAGAAGTCGAAGTCGTTTCTTCCATTTGAAACGAATTATGTCAATCCTAAAGCTGGGTTGTATGTATCCATCTGTAGCTTTGTTAACATTTTTTCATTTATATTAGTTTTACGCATTGTTAAGCTACGAATAATTTATCAATAAGTTCGCATTTTTCAAAATCACTTTGTTTCATATTTGAACGGTTGAGGCAAAACATACTGTAAAAAATAGTATACAAAAAAATAGAAAAATACTTATTTTTTAGCTGCTATTTATTTTAAGGTGAAAACTTTGTTGTGTTTACGATATGAAAAGTTCAAAGAGCTTTGTTTTCTCTGGCGCACTACGTAATTCATTTCTGACTAATTCAAAGTATAAAATAAACATCAGTGAAATTGTTTTAGTATCTCTGAATGCTACTAATAGCATTGGTTGATGCTTTTATTGCCGAGAGTCGCCACAGTGTCGCTAAACTTTTCAACAACGCGTGATTTGTTTCAAGACATCATGGCCTTCCATTGCAAACAAACACAAACCAAGAAATACACTGCAACTTTACAGATTTCGTTTGAATTAAATTAAATATATCTTCTCCGTGGCTGTACATGTGTGTCTGTTACAATGCTTTACTGTTGCACACAGACTGAGTAATAAAGACAAGATAACTTCAAGGAATTTTGAGAATAATGCTGCTACGTATATGTTGCAAATATATAATCTTGAATTGTATAACGGCACTAAGTACGAAGCTTGTAATTTAAAGTCGAAAGTATTTTACGAAATGGACTATACATTTTATAAAATGTAATTGCAGAATTTTTGTAATGGAAGTTCAGATCATTTCGGGAACGTGTATCGATTCGTTTAATGGACTTGGTACAATAATGCGTGTCGCGGGTAACGGACACTTCGCTTGATAAGGTATCTATCCATACTCTCATTTCGTTCAAACTAATTTCCTGTCTGATACTATCATGAAAAAAATTGAGATGTGTCAATGTGTATCATACTAAAAAAAATATTCACCCGAATACTAAAATGTAATTGGCAGATATTTCTATTACTATTTTGAAAATTTTACTCATATACAAAACGAGTAATTATTTTGTTAGAACCTATATCGAATATAAAATTTAACAAATCATTAATTTCATCTCTCAACTGTAATTTAATTGTGTTATATGCCAATTAAACAACAAAGCATGAATAATTTAATTATCTGCATTGTAGAATTTATTCACAATGTAACAACAGGCAGTACTTGCCTAAACAGTGTTTCCAATCATTACATTTGTAATTGATAAATAATTTAGCATAACACTTATATTAATTAATAATTAATATAGATGATGAAGAACAATCGTGCATACACGTTGTATATATAATATATAACGAGTATTATACGTGTTGTACGATATTGTGACATATGTTCTGTGAAAGTTTGTTTCATATGCGTTGAACATGGATGATATTTTTATTTCATGGTGTCGACTTCTGGGAATGTGTTTAACGTACAGCAGAATAAATATGCGGAAAGCAGTAAAGTTACGAGCAATTACGCGTCTCATTCGGAAGTTCGGTCGCGTAAAATGGCGGCTAGAAGCTATAAAACACACCCGTACGTGTTTTGTTAACAGCGAACAGTCGATAGGTGTTGTATGAGTGGACCCTGATCCTTCGAACTCCAGAAATACATTACCGATAGTTTCAATGTGTGCCGCTGCTACTGTTGGATGTTGGACTGTTGGCGCTGGAATCGTGACCGCGACACAGAAATTATCTTTGCATCTGCTGCATACGTATATATGCACGGCACAGAAAATGTCGAAATTTAGTTTGCACAATGGCAGTAAATAAACGAAACGAAAGATAATTTACAACATATATATGGACAGCATACACAATTGTACATTATGTTTATCAGAAAGTTTTAACTAATATGCAAATCACTAGACACACATATTGTTACAATATAGTATTTTATATATATAACATTTTAGTTTTATTGTTAGTGAAATATATTATTATATTATTGCTCTAGACTCTAGGCACACATATGTACTAATACCGCACTTCACATGTGGGCGATTAAATAAAACATATGTTACGGCAAATGTCAACAAGCATTAATAAAATAAACTTTTCGGTTGTTTTTATATAGAGAACAAAAAAACAATAGCATTATCATATAAAAGAAAGAAGGGAGAAGAAAATATGGGAGAGTTAGGGGACGAATCCAGAAATGATCCCGAAGCCGGGCTATGCATTATAACTCGGCGAGGACGATACAAACAAACTTTGTGACAAACGACGGCTGTTTCTCGGCTTCTGAAATGAGCTTAGCCGAAGAGTCAAGAAGACTGGAGAGTAAGACGAGAGAGCAGACTCTTATGCCAGTTGTCGGAGCTCGCGTACCCATGAGCACAAGTTACGTCGGGAATCAAGCGTCGTCCCCCGACAAACTGACAAATTTATTGGAGACACGTTGTGTGGCGTCAACGGCCGCGACGACACACTACGTCGCCGGCATCGTCCCGACGCACAACGCTTTTTTCCTTCTTCACCACACTGCTTAAAAAACTAATGCAAAAAATTATGCTGAAACTCCATGAAAACGTGTCAATTTAAACGGAACTCTAGTCGTGTATTTATATCAAGATTTAGAAATATATTCATTCGTATAACTGGGACTGTGACGGACAATATAAAATATTTCAACACGAAATAGTGTTTAATAGTTTTCTAACACAATAATATAGGTAATAATTGTATTATATTTTTATATGATTGTCACACACACAATAAACTGCTTGACCTGGCAAGGATAATGGGTTTGACGCGTGGCTGTAAATACCTACAAATAAAAATAAGTACATATGAAGGTCGATTCAAAATGATTAACTAAGGTAATACACAAATTTAACTAATATATTTGATATTACATATGAAATTAATTTTATTCACAATATAATTGTATTTAAATACGGAATCTAATTAATTATAGTACTGCATATCTAATATTACAAATTACAGTATTTGTGTTTAAATAACTATTTCAATTACAATTAAATATGATGAACGTACATGTTGATTGAGGGATATAATTATATTTTAGAAATATGTAACACTAACCAATATGTATTAATGAAGATGAATAATTTAATTGGCATAACTATAATTTGTAGATCCCTGAAAAAACTTTTTTTTAGGTATAAAATGCGCATATATTCCAGCTAAAATCAGACATATAAACTAGCATTCCCCGAATAATACAAAAATTAATAACCATTTGGGAAAGCCATTAATCCTGCATTAATCGTAGGGAATTTTCGGCCTTCAGGGGTAACAAAATTAATCCCAAACTTTGAAAGTTATGAATAAAATACACCGGTTTTAAAATGTGAAAAATGTTTACATTCTTCACTCTGTTGATTTTACATAGTTTGTTGGTATTTGAATAGAATAAAATTGTATTTACCTTGCTGGAGAATTTATTGAAGCACTTGTTTACTATTGGCAATTTTATTAACCAGAAATATTTACAACTATTGCACCGTAGTCATGTATTTCCATACAGTACTACACAAACTTCGATATAATATCGTCTCTTCTACCATCATATAACAATCCAATAGCATAAATACGAAACCTGCAAGGCTATTCTTGAACTAATAAAGACGCTTCATTTCATTTCTACATACAAAATAATATCCTCAATGGAAAATAGAATTCTTGAAGTAGCACAAATACGTAGATAACTGAATTTTCTTACAGGAAATTGAGGAAAAAAAGAATAAACAAATCTTATTTCGGCCGTACTGACAACTGCACAGACTAGGCGTCTCAGGAACTTAGGATCACTGCACTTGCCGGTCAAAGTGCATCACAAACTTCTAGGCGACCGAGTTCGACTGATTTATGTTCAAACAGAAAAAATCCGCCATGTTTACTATCAAAAACTTTCCATCGCTTGCCATGATCGATGAAAGTATGTTGCCAAATTAAAAAATAAATGCTACGATATTCCGGTTTATGTATGATTATTTCACTCTTCATCCAGACAGTAACGCTCAGAATTATATTTTGTATAATAAACATATTGGTTAATTATTATATCTAATTCAGGATATACTATTTGACTTATATTACTATATATACACCGAATGAATAAAATGTCTTTTTTAATAATTTTGTTTTACAGCTTGCATAAATTAAACAATGTTGCATTCAACATAAATGTTCAAATGTTATGACAGTAAAGCAAATATAAATTCTGATGCACATGAATAAAATTGAAGATAATTAAAATTTTTATCACAAGTAAAATTTAACAGTCTGTCATCAAATATAAAATTAAACTATGTATATATTAATATGGCCCCGCGGACAACGGCTCAAATCTGGATGTTATAAGATTTAATTGTAGGTACATTTGAACAGGGAAATGTATGCACATGTATAAAATAGAAAGAATACACAAGTTGATGGTGATACTCGTCCAGTGTTGTAAGATATGTACCCGTCCTGCACAAAGCTCTGTACCGTGTCGCAATGATGTAAGAATTTGAGAATTTGATCTCGTAGAAAATGAACTTATGGCAAAGTAAATCTCGAGGGATGAAAAATAACAGTTCCTTAGATAAACTGTTGGTTTATTTTTCTAAGTAATACCGTACTCATACCTTGAACTTCTAGCAGATACCAGAGCTAAAATAAAAAGCACAGAGGATTCGGAGGTATTTAAGTGGAATTGCAGCAGGCTTGGGTCGCGCTTGTTTGTGTGTTGTGCACACGGATTACTTTCTGAAATTTACTACCAGACCCTGGATTCAGAATTACCGCAATTCGCTACACCAAATAACACAGTGTTGGTCAACTCGTGCACACTGTCCCCCTTCCCCATTCTAACATGTTGCCTCCCCGTCTCAACCCCCTCACACACTGACACTACACCCCTGTGCTAATGTCAACTTTATTATTAAAAAAAGTCAACAACAAGAGGTGAATAAGACCAGTCTGTTGTATTAAATATATGCTAAAACTAACCTACGTTAATAATTTCCAAATAATACCATAACAAATTAAACACGTTCATCATAATTAATTAAAGCATTACTTGTTCCTCGTAAATTCAATCCGACAATCATTATGACTCCCATATATGTATGTATTACTACTCACCAATCTATTTAATGGTAATAACATTTATTTAATATGATTGTAATTGTTTCATTAATTATAACATATTCATTACGGTTTATTTTTAACCAACATTTAGATATATGTTGGAATATTAAAAATATGTCCGCAAATAATATTACATATATAACAGTACGTTCATTATTTATTAATAAAGTAAATAACATTTATATAATTCAATTTATTTAAATTCAGTCTGAATATCAGTAGAATCAATATGATTTTCACTAGTTTGAAATATAATTTAGAGAATATACCGCCATACTTTTTCTTGAAGTATATACCAATGCTTCATATTGTAAGTAAAATGTCGATACTCTTCAAGTTTTTTTTTTGACAGCTAAAAAAAAGAGTTCCTTCAGGATATTCACAAAGGAGAAATAATGCCAACATAAAGCGTCAAAATGTATGCGAAAATATTAATTTACCACTTACTTTGTAAGTAATCAATCACTATTCATCAAATTGTATTCGCGAGAATTTATTAGATCTTGGCCTAAAGAAGAAAGCGAGACAGACAGCAGACAGGTCTTGGGTTCACTATGACATCAATCATTTGACTGGCACAATGTGTTAGGTGCCTAACCTGATCCTGCACGCGCCCTACAACGCATCCCCATACTCTGTTACACCCAGCCACGGTTGCCAGCCTTATGCTAGAGCCCTTAAGCTGCTCACCAGCCACCCCAGTACTTCCCCATCTTCCATCCCGGCCACACAAACACTCCATCGTCCACCTCACGTTAGCTGCAGCCATAGCATAACATGTCCGTTCAATGACAAGCCGCGCACAATTATATAGAGTGATATAGTGATAGATATTGCGGAAACTTCCTCCCGGTCAAATGGAGCCGTCACTTATATTGACATAGCATAGATGATAAAGATGTATGTTTCTTTATCGATAATACTACTACTGCCACGTCAAAAATATAATGAACTCCACGAAATAACGCTACGAAACGAAGAAACTAATTATAGCATCTAATACCTGTTAATTTGCCAGTTAGCTCCGCGTTATTACAGACTTAATGGGCTTAATCATGACAAATGTCTGATGGATGAGCAGGATGAAACAAAGGCGCACAGTGGAAAATATTTTTTCTTGTCACTGTAAATCTAAACCATTTAAAGAAAATGCAAGTAATATTCTTATATTCATTCATAAAACAGAGAGTATTTCTGAAAAAACAAAGTAAAAATTATTTTGTACCGTAATATACATTTTATATTTGATTATTGAACCATATTCGACCTAAATGAATATTTTATATTATGGACTAATTCTGCGGAATACATTATGCAAAAATTCACGATATTATTTTACGCAAAATATTTGCTCCATTAACTCTTTTATACGCTCGCAATTCTACACAAATTCACGCGATTCAAATTATTTATTTGAATCTGAAATAGGTATTTTGTTAAACTCGGAATCAAAGGAGGGTTGTATTTTTAAAGTAAAATATCTGTATATCCGGGAAACAAGTCAATTGAAAATGGAAATCGAATCACATTTGAAAAGCAATTGGCTGTACGTTCGTAGGCGTTAAACATTATCAGTGTCGGCTGGGAAATTGTGGAACCAGTTAAAAGGCTCTAGTAAATTCACAATGGAACTGACTTGTTACAATATGAATAACAAACTCAGTGACGTTCCAATTATTACTCACTAAATTATGTATAATTAACAAGTGCATTTGCAAACACAGGTCTCGTTGAAACATCACTGATGTGGAAACACAGTAGCGCAGGCCACAGGCAACCGGAGTGGCAGCGAGGCAGGCAGGCAGGGGGATGTACTCATAGTTACCACACACACCGGGGAGTGAGGAAGGACATGGAATTGTAACAGCACCGTCACATGTGGAAACTCAATGATTAATCAACTGTAAATGGTTTGCTATATATTGTTGTAAATCCATATTTTGTTCAGTTAAGTTTTTACTTTTAGTTCAAACATGTAGTCGTTAAAATCTGTATAATGCGATTTAAGAATATCATGTAAAATTAATTAAAAACTTTCATGAAGAAGTAAGTGACATCTATTGTCTACGAGGTGAAAAAGATTAATTAATCATTACAATTACACTGGCAGATGATTTTCTTAAGTAGATACATTTAGCTGCTCAATTACATCAACATGTGAATACATTACAATGCGCGAAGGAATGATAAATGAGAGTATTGAATAGTGTAAAAGACTTGTTACTTGTAACTAATAATTTCTGGTAAATTTGTACCATCAACTTATTAAATTTTCTAATAAGAGAGAGGGGAAGTGCGCGTCTGGCGTAGGTACGCCACTGCAATTTCCAGCATCGTGTCTCAGGGCGTCTGAGCGTCGTGGGTGAAACTAGCGTCCGTGGTGTAAACAAGAGGCACCGGTGCCGTGTTGTCCCAACGGCACTGTACAAAGACAAACTTTACCGAATGAGTTAGTTAATATCGGCACAGCCTAGAACAATGCTACGGGTTTCCGGCCAACAATGCCGGTCTCATTGTGACACCACAATAGCACCCCGAGACCCAAACGAAATCCGCTGTTGTTACTCGGCCTTGCAGGTACCAGTCAGTCAGCAGAGTACAGAGATTACAAACAACACGCAGTTTAGTGCGCAGTGTCTACAATACTCTGATATATTCTCCATCGTAGTACTCGGGAATTATTAATGGCAAGGTCTTAAATTGTTTGTTACAGTTGTATAGTCTAGTTTCAGTTATTAACACTGAAATAAAATACTTGAAAACACCAGAGCCAATGGTACTTTGTATCGCTTATAGTTTTAGTAATCTCTAAAGTGGTTGAGATTTCAAACAGATAATCTGTGTATATAATCTTATTTACCATTTACATACACTGACTATTGAGAATTAGAGTTGTGAGAGTTTGCATGACGCAAATCGTAAAATCCGGCGTAAAGGATATTCCACGTCTATTGCCTGGAAGATACGCTAAAGTATGATTATGAAAATCCATGCTGGATCTCGCCCATATAATACTATTTCACACGTTGCAAAATTTAATCGATTTGCTTGAGGAATGGCCGTTTGGCAAGGGAAAGAAATTTGGGTAATTTCATTTTTCCTTAACCCTAAGGGGGGACCATTGGCTGATTTTTCGTTAAATTTTGAAAAAATTTTTTTGCTCAAAACACGTTGCAAACTATCTATGTCGATTGATTGTATGCTCCTATTGCTATTATTACTGCATGCGTCCTTTTAAAGTGCATAAAAATGAATATTTTCAAGAGATTCAACTTTATCGGGCTGTAACTTGAAAACTAGAAGGGATACGACATTTTACCATGCACCATTGAATTCCACACATTCTAATTGACTTGTGTAGTAATTTTGAGCATAATCGGACGATTTAAAAACAATATAGCTTAATAAAAATAAAAAATTATAAATATTGTGGCAACTTAAGTTGCCGGGTGACACTAATGGGTTAAGCATATAATACCGTTATACTTAAAACAGCCAATACCATATTCCATAATTAAGTACAAAACATATGTTACAAATCAATGTTTGTATCCATTATTCAGCATTGATACAACTGGATATCATTCCGATCACATAAACTAATGCTTGAATATTTACTTGTTGTCAAACAGTTGTAAGCGTAACTTATACCACAATGTTTAAACGTAATATTTGGCATACGTTAAATTGATACGTTATTACCTGTATATAAAACTATCAGTAATTAAAATGATATGTTTAACTAAAACATTAAACATACTCATGAGTTTCCGTTTCAATTAGAGCTTTGAAATTTGTTCAGTTCAATCGTTGGTTTGCGTTTCATTTCTTGCATATGTGTATGCAAACAAGTGTGTGGAATGACTCGATTAAATACAGTTACTTTATATATTTACGCAGGCAGGCAAGGTAGGTAGACATCTGGTGTGTTTGTTTACAGATAAAATATAGGAGGCGTGTTAGCTTGGTAGGATGTAACTTTTACTTGGTCAAGGATGGGTGTTGCGCGTGGACAGAGGTGGTGGTCTTGTTTGCTGTAACGCGCATGAAAGCACAGATTCAAGTACGATGGTGTTGGAACCGTTTGATCCGTTATCGGTTTAAATAAATCAACAAAATTCGACAGAGAATATCTGGTCCAGCGATGATGTTTGCTGGATTTTATATCAAAAGAACCGGGGGGATTTTTTTTCTTCTTTCCGTATTCGTGCTGAAAACATGTTGATCCCGAAAGGAAAAAAACATGGAACTTATGGATGGATGAAATTCGCAGGATTGCATTCCTTTTATGCCTCGAACACACTGCTAAGAGGAAAATATTTTCATGGAATTTATGCGAGGTGTAATTTAAAGTCTCGGAATGCGTGCAATTTTAATCTTGCGCAATGTATTGAAACGGTTTCACTCCTGAACGAGACGACAACAAACTTGGAATTTCTTACTGTCGCCCCCCCCCCACCCCC